>JAOBAT010132063.1:0-12321 GCA_026413305.1 Hydrozoanthus tunicans | reverse complement strand
GCCGATGTAGTTCGTGATACTGTCGAAGTTGAGCGATACGGTTTGTTAAAGACTTTTCAACACTGCTATTGCAATCCAGGAGCATTTGCTTCATTTCCGTAGCAAGGTCCTCATAACGACCTTGAAACCTCTTGAAATGCTTGTCAATCTCCTTCAATGTAATCTGACCTTTCATAAACCGATCTCGCAACCCCGTCATTTCTGCAAAAGCCGGGGTCCAAACAAGACGGTGTACATCTTCGAAAGCGAGATGCGTCTGAGGAGGCTGCTGTTCTGCAACAGTTTTCAATGCTTTTGCACCTGCCTCCTTCCAAAAGCCCAGGAAGAACTGGCTGTTTTTTACTTTATAGTGCAGGCTCATCATTTCCCTCGTGCTTGATGAAAAACCAAAGAACAGGACATTTGGCTCCGTTTTTGTCAAGAGGGTACTTTTCTTTTCTTGGGCTAGCTCTTTAATTGAAATACCAGCCACATCCTCCTCAGACTTCTGGAGCAGGGAACCAAGATTTACTACAACGGGGAAACAAATATTTTTTAAGGATATAAAGACACCATCTTACTTAGGAGAATTTAAAAATGAAATGTACGACGCTTTGAACAACTACATAACAAAAAGTAAGAAAAGCCCTTTCTGAGTTTTCCAAAACCATCGACTCAAATGCATCTCTCTTATACAACTGTACATTTTACGCTTCCCCATCTTATTTTAGATGCTTCTCTTCACCATGTTGCAATTGTCACAGATAGGTCTCTGAGTGAAAACGGTAACCATCCTCACAATACACCTTTTACAAAAACGTCTGCTATCACGAATATCAGTTCAAACAAGACAGATAAGTTCGCAAAGCTACGGTGTTATACATAAAGTGCACTCGTGATCATCCTTGGTGGACTCAGTGATGACTAAACAACTACAGTACTAATTAAGTTCATAAAGCTTTACCTTGCTTTATCATGGAGCAAGAATTGACAAAGGCAACAACTCTTTCCCGCTCCTCTTCAAAGGCCTTGAGCTCCTGGCAGCGTTTCTGTAAAACATCTTTCATCCCTTTGTTTTGTTCCGAAGCAAGTTTGTGAAGCTGAAAATCAATAAGAAATGTGTCTCACAGTTATTGAGAGTTGCGTTCATTGTTTTAGTTCGAAAACCATGAGAGCTTCGATCAATATATTCTAGATTGTAAGTGAGTAGCACAATATCGATCAATTTTCATAACACAATTGGAACGCCTGAATTTAACGGAATTGTATGATATCTCTGGACGGCAAAACGATAATCAGATCCACTTTATATTGGTTCGAAATATTTGCTTTTTACATTTCTGAATGAAATAGGAAAAAAAATAGTAAAACAATAACAGCCCAATTTTTTTTGTCTCATTCTTTTGATGAATGTAGCTCTTTCAAAATCCTTGAAAAATAATATGCCTTTATATTTTGTATCCTGGAACGAGGATCGTTCTTGCTTCAAGAAAACTTACTCAGCACAATGCTATTTTTCTTACCTTGATAAACTGATCGAAGTTGTCTCGCAGAAGTTCAAGGAAGCAAACCTTAATGGTGCCACTCTTCAGGTAACCTCCAATTGCTTCAAGAGCAGTTGTAGCCACGAGAAGCTTCTCCTGACCGTCTCCATTGAGAATCTCTCTGTACTGGGAACGTTTGCCTGAAAACCAAACCCAATAAGATGAATTTCCGCGTTATTTTAAAAACGTCTTTAACTCGCTTGAAATAAAGCAAAAAAAATAGGATAGATAGTTTAGATATTACTGACACTTTTAATTACTTCTTAAGATAAATTATCTTCTAAATGTTTACCATGCAGGAGTATGGATCGGCAAGTTTGAGATAAACAAATATTCAGGAGTCAAAAAAAATGAAGGTTAAGTTAAAGGATGGGTTATGAAGAATAAGACAGGTGACGAGACAAAAACGGTTGTTGTTTTCAATATTGTGGTTGGAGAACTTTATGTGCTACGGATGGGGATCTAGATGACAGAGGTCAACACGTTGAGACGGAAACCAAAAATCTAAACAAATGAAAAGTGACAAAATACAAACACGTTCTGGAAAAAATAGAATGAAAGGAGGAAAGAAATAGAAATAAAATAACTTCCAGTTAAACCGACACTCTTCCACAACTTTACTCTAACGTAAAACCCTATTCAGTTAATTATTACAACTAGAAAATTTCTGACAGTTACTCAAATTATTGTATTCGCTGTGTTTTCTAACCAACTTACCAAAGAACTCCAGGTACCCTGGCCAAAGCTTCCAAGAAAGAACATGCCTAAATAGACTCAAGCTAGACAACTCAGATCCAGTCTCTGTTTTAGGCCAGCACCTCAAGAGCATCATTGATAGAAGCTCACCACACTTGGCAGCCTGGGGACTATTGACTCCGTTCACTGCCAGACTCTTTAGGAGTTTCTCGTCTTCGGTTCCAAACTAGTTTAGAGAAACAAAGAACATGCTTGTCTAAGCTTAGCTCCAAAATTGAAGACACAATTCTTTCGGGTGACAAAGTGACAAGACTCTCAAAAAAGGGAATGATATTTCTGGAAAAGTAAGAAAAATAGTAGCTTTTGACTCAAAACAAGAAAAGTTAGTGACACCTACTGACGTATAAAGACCTAGAAGGGATCATCATGCGTCGCATTTGCATGCATGAGAAGAAATGTCCTTAAATGTCAGATGATGAAGGAGATTCACAAATCCTTAAACTCATATCAACCATGAACAGAAACAAAAACATAGTTCCGTCCCTTGGGATTTCCCGAAGCGACGAGCTTTTCTCGAATATTTCTTCGCTGTCGACTCTACCGTGACAGCGAATGAGACGTCGAACAAGCAAACCCGTAAAATTGTTGTATTAAAGGCTTATTGTCTTGAATTTTTGAAACTAAGAGCAATAGTCAAAGTAAATTAAGTTGAAATTAGTTGCGCCTTTTTGACGCGCGATGCTCCCAGTCTTGTCAACAGCTACTCAAGTTGCCATCCATTTTCGGTTTTTGTTCAACTATTCACGAAAGCAATATCAGCGTATACTGTTACTCTTCACAACTGATCTGTGTACCTACGGTTACGAACTTCTTTGGTTTTACGATATTGTCAGAAGAAACAGGTCGGAGAGTTGTGTTACACTGATGTACCGGGCAACACAAAAAACCGTTTCCTTTTTCCCTTCTAGTTCCCTTTCTTTCAAATTGTCAATGTTTAAGTTTTACTCGTGGTATACAAAATCAGTCATTCTATTCAATAAGTCGCATTAAACACGTGTACCTATCGTAGACCTATTTCCCGTTGTATTTGAAGAAAATGAAGTACGTCTTGAAACATATATTCGCCCAAAAATGTAAAAAAAAAACATCATAGTATACATAATCCATAACGTTAACATTTAGGAAAATTGGAGAAGACAAAATTCGTCAATTGCAAACTTAGGAAAGTTAAGAAAAAACACAAACAATTGCCACCAAGCAAATAACTAACCTCTAGCATTTTTTCCACCTTGGAAAATGTGACTGAAGTAACGCACTCTGCAATGCTGCCATGATACTTTGACATGTCACATTTAGAAAGAAGCTCCACCAGGTCTTGAACACCACGCTGATGTAAAGAAATAAGGAAAGTTCTGCTATAGCATTATAAAAAATACTTTAAAAGTCTTTTTCTAACAGTTTCGTTGAATACCGTCGCCAAAAGATGATTCCTGTCGTTAAAGTTTTATAGCAACAAAGAAATTAGCACAGAAATATTTCAAGGAAAAAATTCTCTGTAAGCAATACCTCACTTTCCAACAAAAACTAAAAAGCACCAAAAATAACGGTACCACGGAAAAAGAAAAAAAAGGTTGAAATGGAAAAATAAGTTTATTTGAACAATTGTGGAGGTGGCTACTGGATGTTTCAATAGTTCGTTCAGATTTGAAATTGTTAGTATTGTAAACAAATAAGTTTTTGTAAGACCTTTTTCAATAAATTGAGAAAGAGAATTTATTGAAATAGCTTGAAAGAGCAATCTTAATCGTCTAATGCCTTTGTTTAGATTATCGCGCCAAATATACACACGCGCGTTTCAAGCCATTTTTTGCGCCCTTTGTGTGTGACGTTCCTTTCCATATTTTGTTGTTATTCGCTGATTTTTCCGCGAATTTTCTGTTTTCTCTGTCGCAAAAATAGGGCCAAACATTGTTTGTGCTCGCCAAATAGCGAGGAAGCGAATGACTCTCTTTTTTAACCTTTTGTGCTCGAAAATTAATAGAAGAAGCAAACACAAACGGAACAATTAACAAGAAAGATTGCCAAGAATCTGGTCAAAAGAGAGTACTACGAAGACCAAACACGCTGGAAGCGGATGACCTTCCTTTTTTAACCTTTTGTGCTCGAAAATTAAGAGAAGAAGCAAAACACAAACGGAACAATTTAACAAGAAAGATTGCCAAGAATCTATTGCAGAAAAATATAGAATTCTCGAGCATAACGATCTGGAGATACATGAAAGGGATAGAAGGCTTTCAAGCGAAAGAAAATACCACGTTAAACAAAAAGCAAAGGAAAGCCTGTTTGAGATTCGCCAGGATGTACTTGAGGCTGACAGCAGAGGATTCGGACATTTTTTCATTCACAGATATCTTTTCCCCCTAACCCTAAAACCGATATCGTGTTGGTCTCGCAGGTATGTGATGTTCCTCGGGCTTTCCGAGTAAAACAAAATGCGAAGGTGATGATTTGGGGTGGCATTACGGGTCGTGGGTTTACAAAATAACTTAAGCTACCCACAGGCTAAACCTCAATTTCTGAATATACTAAATCAACCAAATCATTGAGAAAAAAGTGAAACCGTTAACATCAAGGCGTCAAGTGATTGGCAGCTTAATAGAGAGGAAGTTGTTTCGCTCAAAGAAATAGAAGATGTTCATTTAGGATAGAGCACCGGCTCACACTTCAAAGGCAACCCAGACATGGTGTCAAAAGAATTTGCCGGACTTTATAGCCAAGGGCAGCTGGCTAGCAAACTCTCTTGATCTCAATTCCATAGAGAACATTCGGAGAATCTTTGACAAGACAAGGTACAAAGATCCAGCCCCCAAAATAGAATGAAAGAGCTGAGAAGGCGGGTCTGCTTTGCATGGAAAAATGTGAATCTTGACAGCGCTTAGAAAATGCATTAAAATGAAAGGCAGACGTTCTGCTTACTAATAGCTTGAATGATCGAATGGGACTTAAGCAAAATGCAATAAACCGAACTTTTAAGGGTAGCTTGAATAAATTAAAAAAAACTATAGAAGAAAACAAATCGGAACGAACTTTTGAAACATTCTGTAGTGGTGGGTACTTAACGAGCTGCAAAGTGCCGAAGTAAATGTCTATCGCTGTTTAGTATGTACCAAATCAATAGAATAAATTAAGGTGGGAGTTGATAAACGTCAAGTTTGAACCAAATTGGTTTATTCAAAAACTTTCACGCGCAAGTAAGAAAAGTAAGAAGAAGCTCCCTCACTATCATTGTCGTACTCTTTCTTGAAATTTCGACTGAGTAAAACAACTTTTCTTACCTGTGAATACAAACACCCCAAATTTTTTTTGCCCTTTTTGTGCCTAAGGTAATGGCTGAATCGTCTATTTCGTGAATATCCTCTTCCGAGATAAGTCGCGATTTAGAGAGCTTTCGCAAAACAGTAAATAGCGCTGGGTATCTACTGTTTCAGGAACCAATCAGATTGTGCGAAAGCTGTTATTCACTGATATGGGATATCCTTTATGAATAATTTAAGGGCATAAATGCCAAATGTGTTTATGATGAAAAGGAAAACTCCAAGCAGTTTCTTTAACGAGGCAGGAGTAATTGACGTGTGTTGGTTGCATTTAACTTCAAAAAGAGCTTTCACCTTGTTTTCAAATATATCATTATTTCACTTTAAAATATTTTTCTGTCTCAATAAAATGTTATTCAGGTAATGTAACAAAGAGGTTTACCTGCTGCAAACGCAACTCAAATTCTTGAATAAGTCTTGCAGTCCAGATTTCTCCATACTGTTCAGAATCCCACCCAACAGAAAGCAGCCCAGTCCAAATCTGAAAGTTAAAAAGAATAATAATTGATACTGATGTAACGACAGTCATCGAGGGAAGGAGTGCACTTTTCTTTTTAAAACAAATTGGAAGGAGCAAAACGTATGTACCTTTTCCTAAGCAAACAGAAAATATTTAAAACTGATAACAAAAATTAAATTCCATGAAGGTTTTGCAAAAAAAATGGGCAAGAACAAAGAAACAAGACACCGCCACTATTTATTTCATTCAAATTATTTAATGCATGTCTATTATCTTAGTCCCAGAGCTCAAGCAACCAAATAACGTGTTTCAACGAGAGCGTGTTGACTCCTTTTTTAGTTTTGTCCTTATCCTAAAAGAATTGAAGAAGGGGCAGCGGAGAAGTTTACTTTAGAACTACAGAAGCAATCGACAGGTACGAGAATTGAAAGAATGGGTGGACAGATTTTGACATCTGATAAGGTGTTCTACGCCAAATTTCACTTGATCTCTTAATACAACATTACCAAGCGATAACTAGCAATTCTTACCTGAAGTTCTTTATCAGTGTAAAGTAAATTATAACAGGGGATTTGGGCTTGGAAAGCCTCTTTTAATGTCCTTATAAGGACATCTATCAAGTCTGTTAAAATCTTTCCAGATCCCGAAAGCTTTTGTTCTTTTTCCTTCAGGTCACTGTTTTCGTCCCAGTTTTGAAGAAATGAAAGAAGAATGGACAGACTTTTTATGCACTCAAGCACTGCAGTAAAAAGTTTAAGTCTTCCGTTCCTCGTTATTGCATGCAGGACTCGAAAAGCAGCTTCGGCCGTGAACAAAGCTTCGTCTTTTAAACACACAGTATTATGCACTTTCCTGCAAAAAAGTAAGGCTTCACAGTACAAAAACCTTTCATATCATACTGTCTACAAAAGGGTCTCTGTATCTCAAAAAAGGGGAACAAAGAACAGTTCGAGATAGCGACTGTTTAAGTTTATCGGTTTCTTGTAAGTTAGGGTTGCTACTATTTATTAGGTAGGAATTTCTCGGGCTTTTCCAGAACTTTTACAAGGATCTTTTCACACAAATACAGGTCCTTCTTTATCTAAAGAAATTTTAATGCTTACTATATCAAAAAGATTTATTACTTGGCTTTATAAGATAATTATTATCTAAATCATGGTTACTATGTAAAATAGTTCACTAAGAGTTTCTAGAATTCAACAATCACCTGTAGAGTTAAACATAGATTCATTGTCCCATTAAAAAAGTTTAAACAATGACCAAAGTTCAAGGGCTCTCCAGGGCCTGGAAACCCTGATAAGATCAAATCCAGGGAAAATCGGCTGTTATTCGAACTAACAGAGACTTCGATCAAATGCGGTTACTGTATGGTACATTGCAAAACAGGAGCAACAACAGTAAACTATGTTTTGATAACATTCCAAATAGGCATAAATTTTTCGGAAAACAAACATAAGAATTAAAAAGGAAAGTGAACATGAAGCTACTACAAAGATATCAAGTCTGAGCACTTAGTGCTAAGAAACTAATAATATTACGAAAGGTTCATTAATTCTAGACACTTTAAGATGAACTACTTACCGTGACAGCATGGAACTAATCTTTGGAGTTTGATAGGTTAAACTCGTGGAAATTGCCATACACTAAAGAAAAAAAAAGTGGAAAAAGATGAAAAATCCAGGTTTAAAGGCCGTAGTCACAAATTAATGTGAACTGCGTATACATGACAATTCTTAGCTTCCCCTTATCTCACACTGATTGAACATAAACAAAGAGATAATAAGTTTACATAGCTGAGAACGGATATCAGTCCATAAACACTATCCATATTACCAAGTGTGTAAACTTAATGAGTGGTAAATGGTTTAAAACAACAATCTTTTATTCATTTGAAACACTAATAATCATTTTTCTTCATATCACAAAACAAACCTAGTTTGGTCAACAATGTATCATATCTCTTAGACTGAGAGCAGTACTCGATTTTTTTTTTTTGGAACAGCCTCTATTTTGTTCGGTTACCAGTGCAAATGCCTGTATGCAGCGCCTTAACTAAAGTCTGCTTTATCTTTCGGGCTAGACTTGACCTAAAATTATTGGTGGAGCACTAAAGGACTTTGGGACAGCGAAGAAACCTCTGAAGGGGTCTGTTTGGACTTTGGCAGTCACTAGTACTACACATGGACTTTTACCTAGTCCCGAACGTCACCTTGAAACTGACTCCTGCATTTATTATTCCTAATTTCACGCATTATAAATAAAAACTCCAGTTTTCCTGTCCAGTGATGTAAATTATGAACGGCTATTGGGATTGAAAGGATTTAAAACCGCTGTTTAGATCTCTCCCTTTTGTGGAGTGTTTATAGCGACGAAAAACACCTTGTCCAGGCGAGTGTAAACACTCGAATGAATATATATGTACAATTTCTCATGATAACAACAACAACAACTTTATTTACACTCGCTAATCGCAGGAACTATGACAATTACAAAAACAGGAAATTATTTACAGTTTAATGAGTGTAAGCCACCTGTGTATAATCATAGGGGCTAATCAAGACAAGTGGCTTTTAGACAGGTATTTAACAGCTCTATAGGTCATGATCAGATTACCTCGTCTTCATTCCAATAGATGTTTCCCTGAAGAACCTTAGCGAGAGTTGTATAAACCTCTAGTGGGCTAAAAACCGCTTCACTGCCCACTTTGGGGTATTCCGTCACGGGCAGTGCCAATAAGAATGTTCTCCGGAACAATGGATCTAACTCAAACAACGGAGCTACTTGTTTGAACATCTGAGCGATAGAGCTGCCAAATGTAATGTGGGTGTTAGACCTGAGAAGGTACTCCACATTGGATGACTTTCACAAAATGCATATAAGTGGTTGAAGATTTACTAATTTCAGAGTAAAAGATACAAGTCAAACCTTAACAGCCGACAAACTTTAATAGCCCAGCCTACAAATCCGTTTCTGGGCAGCTCACCTTTTTGCACCGTGCAACAAATTTGTGGAAATCCTTGATAGAGAAACTAACAAAGTTACTATTATTTATTTATTTTTTTTTTTTATAGTTATCACTATCATTATCAGGAGCCTTTATCAGTTTTATCAATAACATCTTTTTTACAACCTGCTATTCCTTGTCTTTTTTTTAGTTCCTTTTCTTTTAATAATCAGTTTACCCCAAACGGACCCGCATATAATTTATGGGTGCCTCTGGCAGCCGCTCCAAAGGGGTCGATGTATGGGTACTCACTTTACTGACCCCAAAACGACTGAAACTGGGTAAACTTTAGCGGGAAAGAAGGTCACCTAAATATTAAGTCCTTGATTAGGCGGGGGATTTAACCAGGGACTTCACGATTGGGGGACAGAGATCTTACCACGGCGCCAAACCCTCTGCTAGAAGAGTCTATCACTAATGTAAAAGTAGCACTACCTCATGCCAGTCAATGCTTTACTCCTCACAGCCTTCGTTTCCAATCCCTGTGCACCCCACCATTCGTAGTCTGTTGGCTTATCCATTATCAGCACTGTGTGGAAAGGAGAAGACTGTCGCAAAACAAAATGCATCAGTGGAACTGCAAGCAACCAGTCATGTTGATCGTACATCTTCTTGACAGCGTAGTTACAAACAATCTTAATTGCACCACCGATTTCCCTGGAAAGTGAAAATGAATCCGACTGTAAAAACAAGTTGTACCTGACAGTCTTAACTCTTAAGAAACATAAAACAAATGCAAATCCGAAAATAAATATTTCCGAAATCAAAATATTCATTGATCAACTTTCTGTTTGTTTATGGAATATTTCGACGTTTAATTCACATCATTTTCAATTAACAACTTAACGATCACTTAGGAATACTACGCTAATTTAAATTACAAAAGCTGATTCCTTCAAGCTCTTAAACCATTGCTGATTAAAGGTTTAAGTTTCTTGATGCAATATATCTCTAGAAAACTTAATACGGACCAGATGGAATTTGACTTTAGGATAAATACATTGTCTAATACCGCAATGGAAATATGAAGAAAATAAATCTGGCAAGGCAAAAAGACTACACTGTTCAAGAAAAGCGTCGCATAGTTAATAAGTTGTTGAAGCATTGGTTTGTCGGATCTGTATCCATGTTGTGACAAAACTTTCAGGTCTGTCCGTTTTGCCTATAGTTTTATACTTTTTGTAGCAGCCCGGTGAGTGATCTTATAAATAACGTTAATTAGCTCTTTGATCCCTTTGTTGATAGAAAGAAAGATCGTTTCTTGATGTCATACATAATATTTAATTTCACATCTTCTTTCAAAGATCGTCTGGTTTTCTTAACACATGACTTCATCATGTTCATTTCTTTAGAAATCGTTATTTGATTTCGAAAAAATCAATTTTCTGATTCGCATTCGAATCTGACTGTGATAAGTTTTCTTTTCATCCAAAACACATAACAACAATCATAAAAAATAGGCAGTCTATGACTGCAAGTGCCTAGTGGAATTGTAGATGGATACATGTGACGCCTTTAATAGAGCGGTTACGCTTAAGCTGCGAAACAGTATGTATCTCACAGCCAATATCTAACATAAAAGATCCGTTTAAACGAAGCAATGCCGAACCATGTGCGATGTCGTTCGATCTTTCGCAATAATAAATTGAAGGACCCAGGCTTGAGTCTCGCCGAAGTCACTGCAACATTTTTTTTTCTCCTTTTGTGACAATCCTGTCTTGTCTTTGTTTTTCTTTTTTTACTCTCTCTCTTTTTATATTCGATTGAATCTAATTTTGGAGTTAATAATGCGTATCGCTTTCGAGTTCTCAACGGACGAAAAGTCTGAGACGATCAAAAATAGTATTTGTTATTTGACGTGTTAGTCCATTGTTCAATCCCGTACTTAACTGTAAATTCTTTATTCCTGATAATGCCATCGTGAGAATGCCAAAACGTCCTCTTAAATCTTGTTGTTTTAATTTACTTAAGCTCTTGCGTCAGCAAAACCTTACTGATAAAGTCATTAAAGAGTAGAGTTTATCCATTAAATTTAAACAGAACGGAAAAGATGGTTTATAAAACAGTTTGGAAAAATTCAAGGAATTTCAAAAGATGGTTGACACATTTTCAAGGACTATTTGTCGCACAACGATACACAATTTACACTCTATTTACGGAAAATAGTTAGTCGGTCTACCACCTGCTAAAACTGGTCTCCATGCAGAAATAAAAAAACTGGACTGCTAACACTGATCAAACAGAAAAATCTGAAATAAACAATTGATGTTTGGTGTTTCAGATCAAGTTCCTTCTCCGTTACTGTAAGTTCTTCAGCTTATTTTGCCGTAAAACGTAGAGTTAATTGCCTGGAGTAGGTATTTGTAAAATGGGCCATATTGCCAAAAAGTCATACATTTTTTGTCTCTCATAAAAATTTAAGGACATTTGCAAATTTTCAAGGAGATTTTAATTAAATTCAAGGACTTTTCAAGGACTGGTTGCATTTTTCAAGGACTTTTCAAGTCCGATGCGAACATAGGCAAAAGCATTCCCATAGAACCCTGAAAACTCGGATTTTTACGATTTTTGTACGTTTTTGTTAAAGTCAAAACCAAAATTAAAGACCGTTCGCTAAATGTACTTGAGAGCAAGTTTACATTTCTTAAATGCTTTAAAACGTACTTACTGCCACGTGTTCTCTGGGAAGAGTGAAGCTAAGTTTTCAAATTCTGGACATACTTTTCTTGCGGAATCAAAATGAAGAGATAATCCCTGCAAAAGATCTTTGAGATCTTCCCCGTCTAAGCCAATGTTCTGGCGGACACAAAGAACTGCAATAGCAATCGATGACGCCAAACGAAGAGCCTGTCTTTCTACATCATCTTTTTGCTTTCTTCCAGCTACTTCCAGTTCTGCATTCTTGGCTATTCTGGGTTTCATGTACCGAAGCAGAACCTGAAGACACAAGAATAAAAGTACTCAAACAAATCTAAGATCATTAAAACGTGTTTTCAACTTCGATGCTGAGATTAGTTTCTTCCTCCGACATGATTGTGAACAATAAGAAGATGTCACTGTTATTGCTCTGGTCTTATTTGACGAGTTTTCAATTCTACAATGCTTTGACCCCAACCTCGTACCCAGGCTCATTTTACTTCCGTAAAAGGACCCTGGTTGCGGCTGGTCACGTGCCATGCGGTCATTTTTATTCCGCATTGAGGGTGAGTAATGAGAACAACTTTGTCATTGTGAGAAAAAATACTCTCTAGGGGAGGATGCAGA
>JAOBAT010132052.1:0-12321 GCA_026413305.1 Hydrozoanthus tunicans | reverse complement strand
CGATTAGCACTAACCCAGGGTTGATCATTACCAGGGCCCAGTTGTTCAAAGGCCGATTAGCACTAACCCAGGGTTGACCATTACCAGGCACAGTTGTTCAAAGGCCGATTAGCACTAACCCAGGGTTGATCATTACCAGGGTCCAGTTGTTCAAAGGCCGATCAGCACTAACCCAGGGTTGATCATTACCCGGTGCGTGTTCTTGTTTCCAATCTTACCCAACTGAGCTGTAGTTTATACCGTGGAAAAAATTTAAACAGTGTTTTATAAGAACATTAGTCTTTTCTTGTGGACTTAACTCAGAATTAAAGTTAACCGGCCTTTCAACAACCCGGCCCAGTTGACTTGAAACGAATAACTTTAAGGCGCCATTCTAGAGCGCGGGGTACCGAGTTCAACTCTTTATTTGAACTTCAATCTTTCAAATTCTTCTACCACCTTCGAGTAGTGGAGCAACCAACTATCAATTACCCCTTTCAGCTCCAAATACTCTGAGTGATGTATTGCTTAGTTCTCCCAACTGTAAGCCATACTTTTCCTGTTACCATTTTAGGAAAATTTTGCTTTTCATCTTAGACAGTTTTCTATGTTTGATAAACTTCCATTTTCTCATTACAAAATGACCTATTTCTGTATGAGTTGTGTAAGGAGAAGTTAGATGTCGATAAACTGGCTGGGACTAAAAGGGTTAACGGGATTCGTATCTGACCCTTTCGATAATCGATGCAGCTAAGCTGTAAACTCAGATCTGTGGTAGGCATGTAAGTATTATTGCCTGTTATACTGGGACTTACCTTATTTGGTAAATTAGGCACAAAAACAGAAACAGTTTTAGTTACTGCAATGATTTGACGTTTTGATAGTTAACTCTACGCTGGAGCAAACACTGGAGGGTTTACGATTAAAACGAATGCAGTATTAGAGAGATTAAGCAGCGCGTGAACGGCAAAACGTCAGCTCACCGTCTGCCGTTCTCGACTATCTCCACGTCCAAGGGCGCGAGCCTGGGGTCTAGTTTCCAATCCAACGCAACTTAAAAACCCGGGAACGACGCACGGCAAGCGCACGAAAAAGATATGTCATGTGACCTTCCTGCCGTTCGCAAGAAAACAATTCGTGTTCCTAATCTCTCTAATTAATTAAGGTATTCAGGGTCTAGTCCTAGAGCCTAAGAACATTAAATAGTTACTCTGTCTTTAAAATGAAAATACTTACCCCAACCAAGGAAGTAGTAAAAGGTCATTTGTCCAATGTTCACATTTCGCTTTTCATTCAATCGTCGATACATGTGTAGACTCTCAACAAACATCCATGTAAACACAGCGGAGAAGAAGTAGTGGAGTAGTATGGCGATAAGCCGACAGATTTTCTACGTTTTGGAGAAAGCAAATGAAGATTACAAAACGTCGTTTCGGGTCGGTCTCGGAGCTGGGGATGAGGTATGTGTATCTTCAAGATTTTACCTTCTACTCTCAATCCCTTTTCACACATGTCAGTAAAACACATAGCTTTAACAAGAGAAGCCGCATCAAAACAGTTTTTATCTACCTTAGGCTAGAACAAATTATGGTAATTTCAATATAAGATTTCAGACTTAAAATTTTGATTTAAGTTAACTACCAAAATAGATGTTTCTCTTAATCAGTTAGATAAAACGATTGCAAGTATTAGCTTTTGTATTGCCATATCTATTTCCAGTGGAACCCAGCTTTATGGCCACCTCGTTATATAACGGCCACTTTTTGTTTGGTCCGCTTATCGAATGGCCATACTTTTTCTTATCAAAAAACCCCTCTTTAATGCGGTCGCTCCGTTATTACGGCCGTTTTTCTAGTCCGTTGGTGACCGTATCAGTGGGGTCAAACAATAAACATTATTTCATACGATAACAAGACTGATGACCCTGTGCTATTTTTCTTTTCCTTTTCGCCTTTATTTCTGTGTGTAATTTCAAATTTATCTATTTTTGTATTTAAAAACGACAAATATGAAAAAAATATTTATGAGTCAAATTAGTTCCGAACCATAACAATTTTATGATCTTTATGCAATCCAACTTCCGGCATATTTAGCTGTTCAGTAATTTTTTAATTTTGTTCCCTAAACATTGAAGTTTGTCAAAAAAATTGTATTAAGTATGAATGAGGTAACACTAAACTACTACCGTTGTTGTTTTTGTTATCTGAGTGTTTTGTTGTCTGTGTTTATATATGTGTTCTCTCTCTTTACTATTATCTACCAGTCCATGGATCAGAACTTGATAAATTTGCTGCAATTATTTTCTACTGAATGAAACTGCTGATGAAAACTTAACTTACTGGATCGCTTGTTCTGTTGATACCGCCAATGAACACTGCTTCTGCAACAATGATGGCCGCGATGAGATGCTTATGGATCGTTGTTGCGTTAGATTTCAATGATCTGGAAAAACAAAAGACAAAAATGCTTTAGTTTGCATAGCACTCGGCCAAGAACGACTTCATTTTTTTCGTTCTCGACCAAGGGGTATTTGTGTGTTTTTCATACGTAATTTATTTTAGATTAAATTAAACGTATTTTGAAACCTAAATGGAACAATATTTTGATTTGAAAATATCTAAGTTCTAATTTGGTCACCGATATCAGTTAAAAGTGTTAAAAGGAACCCTAGAAGTGCTAGGGAATATTACAAGAAAGATTTTGGTTTAAAGCAACAGTTTATATAAATTCATAACGACAATTTATCTATTATTTTTATAAACAGATACAGCCTTTCCTTCTTGAATAAATATTAGTCAGGGTTCGTACATCTTAAGAACTTAAAAAATCCAGGGTTTTCCAGGGCTATATTTTAATTTTTCTAGGGCTTTCCAGGATTTTTAGAGCCAGACTGAAAATATTAACGTTCAAAATCACCTATTTAAACAACGTTTTAGTAATTAACGTCATGAAAATTTGTATTTAGTGGACTTAATATAACGACATGCAAGTTTTAAGTCTTAGTTGTTACTTGAAACGAAAAACAATGCATCATTTGGGAAATCTAGTTTTTTCAAGAAGATTCTATGAAATTTTCCAGGACTTTGTGAAAAATTTCCAGGGCTTTTCCAGGGATTCAAAAATTTACCGGGGTTTCCAGGATTTCCAAAGCCCGTACGAACCCTGATTAGTGACTGGGCCCAACAGCTTAACGTCCCTGTCCACCAACGGTGTGACAAAAGAAGGTTGTACAGATATCCAACCCTTGACAAGGCCGGGAATCGAACCCAGGGCCTCACGCTTGGCAGTCGGATCTCTTACCGACTAAGCCACGTTCGCACAAACAAACTGCTGCCGTTTTCTCAGTTCATATGACCTCAAGTGTCGACGCCTTGGTGTTTTCCAGTCGTAATCATGGTGAAAAGTAATGCCCCAAAATCGAGATCTGATTTCCAAATGTCGCTGACCGATGACAAATTATAACGCATGCTAGTTCTTTTGGTAGCATGAAATAATTTGATCAACCAAAAATAGGAATTGAAATTACCCCTTTATTCTAGCCTTCTAGCCAGCTAGTAGGCTACTTTTGTCCCAATACCCGGATGCAAAATGTCCAGTTGTTTAATCATTCCAACTATAGCACTCATACTTTTAAGTATATCAGTTATAGAGCTGTTTAAAAATTCCTTTCAAATTTTTCATTATTTGCTTTGTTTGATTGGTTCCCATTTCATCACCACATGACATTTTTTTAATAAATTGTGTCACTATTTCGTACGCAGCTACCTACAGGATTGGGTTGTTCAAAGGCTGGTTAACTTAAACCATGGGTTAGGCAAATATTCAAGCAACAATTTCTTCTCTACGGAAAGGATTATGGTTTCAACGAAAAATACTTCTCAATCCCAAAAGTACATGTCAGGTTAAAAACTCAATCCTTGGTTAATGATGATCAGTCATTGAACAACTCGGCCAAGAAGAGTCAAGAAAGGTGCAACAAGAAGCGACCTACCTCAAGCAAATAAACATTAAGAATGCCGAAACCAGGATCAAAAGTGACACTCCAATACCGATATATGTTGCGAGTCGAAGAGAAAACTTCGCAGGAACTGGGTACTAGAACCGAAAACAACACAGTTAAACACGTTATTAAGTCATTCATCACTCAAATTAGCAATCGACCGGGCAACAATCGTTTTTCTTTTTTGTAGGTTAATAAGTTACTTTGTTGAAGAAACCCCTAATTTTAGATTTCAAAAAATGTTTACACATGTATTCATTTTGAATATAATTTGTACTACAAACATTTTTTCATATTTATCAACTAGCTTTTCAATCAGATTACGAAAATATCCGATAATTTACTTATAGGCCATATGTACTCGTTACCTCAAATTTAAGGTCGGACAGAACAGCAAATGGTGTGAGGTGATAAGACAAACACGTGGACTGTGAACCGTTGGCAGACTCCGTTATGCAACCATCAGTTGACCAACCACCTCCCAGAGACCCACTGCAACCAAGTCAAAGATCAGTACTACATAAAAGATCACTATCATTTTACTACATTTACCAATATTTGTAAAAAACTTCACAGAAGAGTAAAAGTACTCTTTGTACAGTTGTCGTGTGACCGACATCTTAACAAACAACCTGGGTCGAGTTGCTCAAGGACGATCAGCTTAAATCCAAAGTTAATTACCATGACAACCAGTAGGTTTTGTTAGAGTTAACCCAGGATTACCGCTACGCAACTCTGAACAACTCGGCCCTGAGTGTCAGTAAACACGCTAATTGCTTGGTAACAAAGAACTGATTCATAACTGACTTATCAACTAATGATTTGCAAGGGTGCCAATTAGTTAGGTACTGACTCTAATCCAATACTGCCAATCTAATGATAATTAGTAGAAATCCAGTCACTATCTATCGCAAATACTGTAATCTGACTCGCAAACGTACTTCCCAATTTTGCAGTAGTTTCTGACGACGAATTGAATCTTCTATTTGACAAAACAATTTCAGATAAAACGAAGACAGAACAAAATAAAATGAAAAATTTTTCGAAGCTAAGAGAAAAGTACATTTGAAGCACCAATTTCACTCGACAAACTGCCGAGAGCACCTGCTTGTCGTTTGAAGAAATTTTTAAAACTTTAATTATTAAAAATCATTGTAGATCTGTTGTTTGTTCTCAAGAGATTGCTACTAAAATAATAAGAATGCTTGCTCTTAGTTTCTTTCGGCAATGAATAGAAACTGCTAGTTCGTTTTCTAATTGTTATTGAGGTGTAGTTAATACAATAACCGAAACTTTATCTTCTACATCCATTTTAAAATTCTCAATTTAGAAGGTAAAGCTTGCGAGGGTGGTAAAGATGCCACGCCTACATTTCTACCATATTAGTTGGCTGTTTAGCAGTTGGTATAGGGCGTGAAGGAACCCCTCAATTTCTTTAACTTGCGACTATAGCTATCTTATTGTTAAAAAACTTACGGTGCTGAATAATTCCAGAAGACGCAACGAGTGTCTGATCGGTTTTTCTGCAGAGTAGGTAGGTGATTATAAATTAATGGTAATGTTTCTCAACACATCAAGTACTTAGTGTTCCAAGACATATATTGTATATACATAAACAGAATATCAAAGAGTTCGAGTTTTTCTGAACACAACCAGTACTTTGTTTACCAGTTTTGAAGTCTATAAATTCTCTCCCAGTTTGAGTGCATCTGAATACAATCAATAATTTGTTTTCCAGATTTGAAGCTTTTAGATCCTCTCAGAAATACTAACGTTCCTGTTAGGCTTATAATAAAAACCACTTAACATACCAAAGTTTGTTAAGGTTTTCTCAAAGCCTGGGCGATTCTCCATTACACGTGTTAGGTTTATTCTAAAACTACAAGTTGTAACGAGGACTCGTAAAGCTAAACAAAAAATGAAATTTTGCCCCATCAGATCTAAATTACTGTTCACTATATTTGGGGTTCTGCTATTGCTGGTGCTATGCATAACGGAGCTATCGATGATTTGTAGTTAGTTTCCTTTGGTGAAAGCAAAGCGACCACCTTATAGGCATCCTTGTCGCTTTGCTTTCACCAAAGGAAATTGTTACAAATCATACAATTTGAACGACGGCCATGGTAGTTGCATCGGGACAGCAAGGTCTTATACAACGCGAGAGTAGGAAGTGCAGTACCTGAAGGTTCACGAAGGATATTGTGATCGGCTCGGTAAGAGTGACGCCATTCATGCCTGGCACATTAACAGAAACGATGTCGGAGTTCACATCCACGCGATATGAGGTTGTCCTATTAATAGCAAGCATGTGTTTGATCAGTGTTCTGTTGTAGACCCAAACTAAATGTTACTCCAACTATCTCAGAGTATCCCGAATCACTCGAGTTATCTAAGTTTGTAGTGTGAACACACGTGAATTTCGAGAGTGGATGCAATTAGCCGAATGATCTGGGAGTACTCCGTGAGTACCCCAAGATATCTCGTGCTAGTGTAATTGGAACAATATTTGCCGAATGATCTGGGAATACTCTGGGAGTGGTCCGATATAGCTGGTGATAATGTTAATTCCTTATTACCACACTTATCTTCAAGATTCTAAAACTAGTTTTAAATGATGAAGCAAAAGATAATCAGCTTGGACAATCACGTTGTAAGAATTGTTCTTGTTGTCACAAGTTTTTTTTTCCCGAAGAGTCAACTTCTTTCTTACTGGTAATCATAGGGTGATCGATGGATGGGAGCTCAAAAGTTTTTTCTTTTGAGAAAAGATAAGAACAATTCTTCCATAGTTTTAAATGACCTCACAAAAAGCATTAGCAAGTAAGTGCAAAAGCTTGGTAAAATCAAACTTACAAGGTTCAGATTATAATCCTTGCTGTCTTTTGACCATTTCAGCCTCCAAAACGCCAAAATGGCGTATACCTAAATTCTCTCAACTAGAACCCCCATACTTTTCCTGTCATTAGTTTAGGAGAATTTTGCTTTTCATATTCGGTAGTTTATATGCTTGATCAATTTCCATTTTCTTAAATAAACAAAATGACCAAGTTAACTAACTTCTCCTTACTAAGTTAGATGTTAATAACTTAGTGCGGTTGAAAGCATTTAGATGGCGTAGTTTACTAGCTTGGAGCCCTAGGTCGAAGTAATTTTTAACTTCAAGAACTTTTCTTGATAGATTTCCCAAGTCCAGTAAATTTAGAAAGCCTACAATCTAAACTATACGCCACAACTGTTTATAAGAAAATGCTGTCGTTGTGTTTCGAGTTAAAAACTACACCAGGACTGACAATTTTTTCAGAACTCCATTGCTTTTTCATACTGCCTAGTAGATAAAGCATCTGATTGCGAGTTTTCAGAAAACCGGAGAAACTACAATTCCACATTTCTACCTACAGGAAATACACCACTATAAACGTTGGTTAACTAAGCAACAATAGTAAGGAGGAAACCCTTTCTGGCATACTCGATTGTTTCACTTACGTTTTCTTTGTATCAAACGATTTTGGAAGCAATTCTCCTACATTCTTAAACAGCATATAGCCAATGGCGGCGTTTTCTTCCGATACTGGAAAAAAAGAATGTAAACATCAAATACTGGTTTCTAGTTGATGTATAAAATGCTAACACTAACTCAGCAGATGGTAAAAGAATACTAAATTAGTTTCTTTCTAATAAATTAGAAATATAAAACATAGATTGTTAAATGTATCGAAATTCTGTAAGTTATGATTATGTGATTTTGCTTATGAATATATATGGTTGATCAAGATTACGATTACGATTACGGTTGTGATTATGGATAAAACTACAAGAGTTTTTGATTACGATTATGATATTTATTATGATTATGATAAAGACAATTATAATAATATTGATTACAGTTGTAACTTTAGTTATGGTTTCGAATAAGATTATGATTACTATCATTATTAAGATTGGTTGTGATAATTATTAATATAGTGATAACGATTAAGATAACAATTCAATACTGTTGAGATAGAAGAGCATTTAAACCTGAATGTCCTGGAGTCCTGAACAGGCTGGCGGGGAATTGGACTTTGATGGTGACGTTCTTCCAGGTTGGTGAGTGTGTGTAAGCAGCGAAGCTGTCCTCACTCTCGGGGAAAACACGTCCTTTAAAGTTTCTCATGCTCAAAGCTTGAAGCTCCATCACTGTAAAACAACGAGGAATAATCAAACTATTTTAGAATTACTCTTGCTCGTATTTGCTCTTCAACAAACCATCATTCAATTGATCAACAAATTTGGTTTTTAAAAAAGACAATCAGAATCTGGTTTCTTCTTTTTAGCCCCTATGGTTATTTTAGGTAGTAAGCATCCATTTAGAAATTAATGTAACTTGTCTTAATTTTTTATAATGTGCGACCGTGGGTGAATAAAGAACTTGTTTTGGTTGTTGTCTTCTAAAAGATCTAAAAGGTAAATTCTTCTCGAGCAAAGCGACCAATCAGGTCGGCGCTTATCTCAGGCAGGTTTCCGTAGTGTTAAGGAGACAAGATTCTTTGATTCCCCCTGGACAGGACACTGATCCATCGCAGGTGACCCCCCACAAAACTCAATCATTTATACAGCTGAGTCAGCTAGAACAAGTCGGGTAAAGACCATATCTAAATACCTTTTAATGTCTCTATCAAGATTTTTTTTTTGTATTAAAACTGTTGTCATCTGTGAACTCAAAATTGAATAACCGAAGATCATTTCCAAGTCTTAGTATGCTTTTTAATAAAAAAAAGACTGGAATATAAATTCTGACCGAGCAGGCCGGGGACTGGTAACCTGTGACGTGACAGCAGTGAGTTATGTGGTTTTTATTTCAAAAATTTCATTTCTGTTAAAAAATGTCATTAACTTTTTTATTTCAAACAATTTCAATAAATCTGTTGATTGAAGATTTAACAATGTGATTATTGTACACAGAATTGAATTTTTTGAGATAAAAAAGACAGTCTCTACTTCATGCCTCGTGCTACGTCATATGCCTCCTGCTACGTCATTGCACGCTTCAAGTCTAAAAATTTTCACAGGAACGGCGAGAAAAGGTTTTATTTTCGAAAATGACTATTACTAAAGGGTTCACCTTTTCGTCTGGAACTTATATTGGAACTTTAAAAAATGTAAGACGTTCAGAATAACAACCCACCTATATTATCAGTGACTATAATGTAAGGAGGTATAATGCTACTACTGCCAGTGTTTCGTCTCACGCGCGCCCTTTTTAGATGAGCGATGTTGTAAGCAAGTGTTTCGCAGAAATCTTCCATCTTCTGTAGCAGTTCGGCAGTTCCAGCGGAGTTCTACAAAACAAGAAATTAGTAAAACAGTACTAACTACAGCTATCTTATATCATCGGTCTGACAAACAAATCTGAACAACTTATTCGATTGTGAGGAGCAAAAGATTGTTTTCTGCTGTTTGCGGAACTCTAGGGGATTCGTATGGGTATAAGTTAAAAATATCTTTCTCAACCAAGAATGACTACGACAGCAGGAGGAAAAACAAAAGTACTATTTTATAGCAGTTCTGGCAAAACTTCTTACAGAAATTTTAAAAACAAACTAACCGTAATTGAACGAGTCAAGCAGAGGGAAGAGTTTTGCTATTGTACTACTAAGAGAAAAACACAATTTCTGCTCTTATAACGGCCAAGCAAACTCTCGTTCCATTCCGGTTTCTAGTAAAGACGAGATGACTTTAACAAGAATACTATTTGAAACATTTACCTCTTGAATAACACTCCAAGTTTCTTTATTGCTTGAGCTGAAAAGCATACTGGTAATTTGCAGAAGGATCTAAAACGAGAGGTTGAAGACAAAATATACATTAACAGATTTGACTAAACCTAGTGTCTCTGATTTGTGTTATACGATCTTCATAATGGAAAATAACCTGTATAACAGCACAGCCGTATTGCAGATGCGATAGAAACAATATAGAAACAGCCAGTAAAATGGAACCAAAGCCTCATGGTTCAGAAGGAACTAAAGCCTGCACTGAACCCTAAGAATAGTTTGAGCCTGAGTGTTAGCAGCCGTGGGCAGCCTTAGTGCCATTTTACAGGCTGTCTCTATATCACAGCACGCTCATGCAGTACTGCTCTATATTACATTACCAGCCAGATCTCACAAACACAACACTTGTATAAGGGTATTAAATCTAACCGAACGTACCTCAGAAAACTTGTGTTCTGAAGCAGATACTAGGTTGGTCGAGTTCTGTTGACTCTCGTAGTCAAAGAGTTTGGTTAGGACATTCTGTGCTATTTTGATGTCATTCGTGTACAGTCTTGGTGCCAAGGTAATGGCAATGTCGAGTTTCCTCGCTAGCTCCATGGCGTTCTCTGGGCTCCACTCGGAACTTCCTTCGAACAGTTTCTCAACCTGAAACCAATCAATGGGTCAACTATTGAATCAGTCACTTATTTCACAGTAAATCAATCAGACTTCAAAACCCCAATCCTCCGATTTTTCAGAGATACGTAATAATTGCCGTTAACGATGTTAACCTCCTTCCCAGGTGACGTTGCCCTTCCAAGGGTAGGGCAGAATTGCAGAGGTCAAGGATAGACCTCCTAACCTTTTCGACCCCGCCTAGTTTATCAATAGTTAGCTTTTCATTACTTTACTCATACAAAATTCAACAACTGATATTAACAAAATGGAAATTCATCGAACATTGAAAATCGCTGAAGACGAAAAGCAAAATTAGCTTTAACAGGTAATGTGAAAAAAAAACTTTGTTCTAGTTAGGAGAATGTGGTGGCACACCATCGATTTAATTAGAGCTCATGCAGTGTTGTCTACAGAAGCTACCCTGTTTCTTCAAAATTATGAAAAGTTACAAATATCGATGAACAAATTTCAGCGCGCTTTGTAGCAACACAGGAACTTTACTTTTAAAAAAGAAGTAAAATATGAAAATAGACCCGCAATGCGTGCGTGTAGCTACTGCGTTCTTATTTCCATAGGTATGTGAATACGATGCTGTTTAGTATGTACAGCTATTTTAGAAAAGGTTGTCGTAAGGACAACGCGCCCATACCACTTACTGTTTAGTTACGGATTACATAAGATTAGTACATTGAATGACTAGCCCTATTGTTCGAGATTCAAAACGATAGCATTGTAGCTACTGTCGCGCATGCACAGTAGCTACAAAAATCGTTACGTTTAATGAAAATAATTTGAAGCTGTTGAATGTATCATAAAAAATGCCGTAGGTTATCAAATCATCCAGATACTGTAATTTCATACCTCGGAGCATGAGAGGAGAATTTTTATTTCCAGTGAGAAAATTTCGTGTAAATAATTGAAGTTTTATTGAACCAACCTTTCTTCTAAGATTTGTAAAAGAATTTGAAGTGCACTCCAAAAGTACTGGTTTCTGCCACCCGTCAGTTTGGTCACAGTATCTTGTAGCTCTTCCTGGACAGTGAAAATATATCGAATAGCAAAGTATCATACAGTTAGCAAAAAGATATCAAAAATTAATGATTGATTTGCCCCATCTAAGCGTATCTAGCATCCACAATTTTTTTAGCTCTGACATCCAACATCCTGAGTATCAGAGCGATCGGGATCCCTCATCCACAAGCAAGGCATCCAGCATCCAGAAACAAGCTTCATCCAGCATCCAGCATTCAACAACAAGAACTTTTTATTCGTACCTCAGATGTGGTTTACGGAATTTTAGTTAGTTTATCTAAACTTAGAGAAGGTACTAGCCCTAACAAATAACTGAGAAGCTAAAAATGGGTTAGGAAAAGATGACAGTATCTACAGAGTCTACGACCTAAGCATCAGGCATCCAGAGCTTAGGGATTCGGCATCCACTAGTGTTCTGGAAAAGATTACATGGGGCGAGTTTGATGTATACAGAGTCTAACTATTAACCACATAACATATTCAATTCTTTTTTCATATTTTGTAGGAGAAAACTACAGCACAGGAAAATACATCAAACTAGAAAACTATCATGCTGACAACAATTATGTGTCATCAGTGAGGCAAGATAAAGTTTACGGTAACAGAGTTGCAAAACTTAGTAACTTAGTAGACAGGAATTTAATACTTTCGATGATTTATTTAAAAATTATGTTTATTTTTTGTTTTATATAAAAAATTCATTCGATGTTTTGGGACTGCTTTATGATAACATTCTACACAAAAAATGAAATCTTTTCGTTAAAGCAGAACTTTCTTTCGGATTGGATGAGAAAAAAAGACACGATAAACAACAAACCTTTTACCAACCTTGCACTGGATCTCCATGTTAACGAAAACCAGTAAAATGAGAGCTGGGGGAGGGGGGGGGGGGGGGAA
>JAOBAT010132041.1:0-12321 GCA_026413305.1 Hydrozoanthus tunicans | reverse complement strand
TTTCCGGTCTGTTTACAAAGAGAGTTCTTTTGTTACATAGTCTAGCCTCAATAGGGCATAATTTCTATTTGCATTTTTGCATTTTACGCGTAACTTTTCCAACAATTTATGAATTAACTTGAGTTCTTAAAGAGGAAGGCTGCTTTAGCAAGTACTAAACTTTGGGTCTGCAGCTAGACGCCAGCTCATTTCTCGTATTTGGTGTTCCAAGTTCGGGTTTGCAAATTTTATGTAGAATTTCTCAAGAAGGGCATGGTTGGCATTTCTTGGTCTGTTGCTGTATGGCTTGTTATCGCTGATATATATGCCGTTTCAGTCTCCAAACGGCATGTCTGCTTCGTTCTGTGCTGTTTCTGATCGTGGATTTTTGCCGGTTGAAGCGTACTCGATCAATTTAATTTGCTTTTCACCATCAGGCCGATATATGTGTTTCTGTAGTTCCGTCGTCTGCTGTGCTTTTTACTGTGGCTAGTTTTAACGACAGATGTATTTAGGCAGTTACCGTTGAGCGGACATTCAGGTTACAATAGGTTTTTTTACGTGCTACCGCATAAGTGTATAAAGAATTTCTTTAACTGCACTATTTTGGAACCCATGAGGCGGTTACGCCATCGGCTCACACCTGTCTTATCTTCTTGTGCACCTTTACCAACTTGTTTGTTTTATTTTGCAGAAAACGTGATTTACTCAGAACCATTGAGTCCCGCTACAGAAATTGTATTCCTTTTGGATGCATCTGAGAATGTTTCACCAAATAATTATGACAAAGAGAAGAACTTTGTTCATACTCTAACTCAAGTTTTTCAAATAAAAGCTAATGGTTCTCGTGCTGGCTTAATTGTATACGGCTCCTCTGCAAAAATTGTCCTTCATCCTCAAAATTACACTAACAAAATTAATTTCAACAACAAACTCTTTGCGGTTCCACGGCTAGGGAACCGTAGAAACCTCTATAAAGCTCTGCGACTGGGCGCTCAAATCTTCTCCAATATGACAAATGTAGTTCTCAAAATTGCCGTCCTACTAATATCAGGTGAGGAAAAGTTGAACTATAATAGTATCTCCATGGAAACGGCAACGAAATCTTTGGCGAGACTTGGTGTTAACACTTACGTCATCGTTATTGGTGCTGACGGGAAAAAGAACACACTCCAAAAACTGGTGGCCCGGCCACGTGACCTGTTCTTGGTGGCTTCATATGACCGCTTGGCTGCTCATGTGCAAACCATTGCCAGATACATAAAATCAACTTATGGTATGTTTTACAGTTAATGATATACATAAGAAAGTTTCTCGATTTTAACTGGCTAAAAGCACTGCTGTTTCTTATAAATACAGTGCAATAGAGAGTCTTAAATTCAGTGCAATTTATATTAGTACTCACCGAAATTTTTGCTTTTGTTAGCTTTTAGACAATAGAACTCGATAAAACTGAGCCGATTAGCTTTCAATGGGCAGGCGTGGAACTTAATTTAAAATAAAAGTAACAAAATACTGAGAATTTAAGTATCAAGAATGGCCGACAACCAAACAAATTTAATTTTTACATTTTAAATTTTAATTTTTTGGATTCTGAAGTACATAGTTATTCTGTTCAAATATTACATGAAACAATTTTACACATGATTAATCCGCTTATTTCATGCCATGTCTCTTCGGAGGTTGAGTGGCAACTGAAGGGGACGAGCATGTGACACAGGCCCTTTTATCGCGCGGGTCCAGTGTTTAAAGCGTGTCATCAAAAATTGTTGCATCAAAACCACGTACAAAACATTTAACACCCACAAGACTATCATATTATTTCGAGAAGTATCAAAAATGCATGAGCCCGAGACGAATACCATTGTAGCTTTTACACGATTAATTTTTAATGATAAACATGACAAAATCACAGAGCAACTTGTATTTCCGGTTCTCTTTGTTGATTTTTACTTCAGCAACCTGTTTAGTTGTTTTTTCTCGAACTGTTCGAAGTCAACTTCTGACAAAATATTTTTCTCTAACATATTTTTTTCGACACTCCGCTCAAAACTGTATTCTTTTTTCACGTATATTTGCGTTGCTGACATAGTATTTAATGACTCGAAAGTGACTTGCGTTGCTTGCGAATATTTGTTTGGACAAAACAAAACAAGATTTCGGGCAGAAAAAATGTTGACCGCCCGATATTGGACTTGAACCCATAACCCTCAGATGAAAAGTCAGATGCTCAACCGACTGAGATAACCGGGCGCTCATTCCAAGTTTGGTCTATGTATTTGAATAGTTTTTATAAAGCTTGCCACTAAAAACTGTATAAACGTATAAACACCCAAACGACTAATATATTATCGTTTAACATTCGAGAAGTATCAAAAATTGCATGAGCCGGAGGGGCGAAAACTGTTGTAGCTTTTTGTAAATACAGGTTTAAATTTTAAAGACAAATATGACAAAATCACAGAGCGTTTTCCGCTTCTTCTTATTGATTTGTATTTCAGCAACCTGTTTAGTTATCTCTGTCTCGAACTGTTCAACTTCTGACAAAAAATTTTTCTCTAAATATATTTTCTTCCACACTCTCACTCAAAGTTTTATTCTTTTTTCCTAATTTTGTTTGTCGCAAAGTTTTTAATGCCTCGAAAGTGTTTTGAGTTGCTAGTTTTTGTTGCTTTCTGTTTCAAAATCAAAGAGAGGGAAATTATAACCAAAATTAAAATACTGTAGTGATAAAAGGAAATGCAGGTTCTCATAATACGCGAGGTTTCGACGAAACACTAATGAGCGAAAATTTATAGGAGGTATGATAGCTTCGTCGAAAAAGATACAAACTTCCCTGAAATTTTGACAAAATTTCTTATAAAAAGAAGAACGAAACGAACTTCGCTTGCGTTTCTATTTACCACTACTGTATATAAGAATTGTTACAAATATTTTAATTTAGGAGTTATGAGAGTCACTCAGAGAAAATTTGAATTTGGTCCAATTTTGGAAGGTGTCAGATATGGGAGGAGCTATTTAAAATTTCATTTATAGTGCGGTTCCTTGTTTAAAGGACAAAGTGTTATAAATAGAACAAAGTTCGGAGATCGGATATGAGCGCCCGGTTAGCTCAGTCGGTAGAGCATCAGACTTTTAATCTGAGGGTCATGGGTTCAAGTCCCATATCGGGCGATCAACATTTTTATCCCAACGTTTTTTTTATTGTTTTCTTTTAGCTGTTTTTCATTTTCATTATTTTGTTTATCTCAATCTTATGTCACACTTCCATTTTTTATCATATTTTACTACATTGTTTTATTATCATATAAAACTTCCTTTCTAAAATTCAAAACTTCCCTTGAGATAAAAATTGTTTACGCTTTCTAGATCTATTACGCAATTGCATTAAACACTGAACTCAAAGGTTTTAATAAACTAATATTTGTAGTTTATTATTAAAGTTTATCCTATTTCTTATTTTAAAAATGTACGAATTAAATCATGTTAAAAATTATTTTAATGAATAGAAGACTGAACTATATAATATTATCACTGCCAGATCAGATTTAAATTTATTCAGGCTTGAGTTTTGGAAAAAAACACGTGGGCATTATGCTAAGATGTTACGCGATCTAGCGACTAAGGTAATCACTACAGTACACGGCTGACCAGGGTTTAAACGTCCAGAAAAATATGCCTTATTTTGTAGGCTCTTTAATGAAGGCCGTTATTTTGGCCGGCTGTTTTTGGCGTGAAACAGATTAAACATAACATTGTAGCAAGAAAATATAAATTAATGCTTCTCATCTCTTGCAGTTGTTTTGTGGTGATGAAATCAGGTTTATTTCTAATCTATAAGCAGCTTTCCATTAAGTTCAGAATGCCCCTCTATAGAACTGAAATTGAAAGTATAATCACCGGAAGGATTGCAACTGGCAGTTGTTCAGTTATTCCTTAATTGCCTTATTAGGCCTAGTAAGGGTCAGTGAATATCTGGGTGGTGATCAAAACAGTTAATTGTCTCAGGCTCAGTGAATATCTGGGTGGTGATAACTCACCAGATATTCACTTCGTCTTCTGCAGATAGCTATTGAATATACATCGAAACGCAAAGTAAATTTTAATAATTCAACTTGGTCCACTAGTAAAGTTCTGTCCTGTAGTTTGAACTGAATTCCAGTCGCTCAGAATTAACGCGCGAGCGGTTTTTATACCAGAGGATAAACCAATTCTGTCTTTATATTCTACGAATTGATTAGTTTCAAAATCTAAATTTTGATAAAACGTTGATATGCCCAATTTTGATTATTTCATTTTTCTAGGAAGAAACTACCCTTTAACTCAGACCACAGACATTATATTTATCTTGGATGCTTCAAGCAGTGTTACCGCGTCAAACTACATCGAGCAGAAAAGGTTTATCAAATCGTTAGCAAAAATCTTCCGCATCTCCCCTTCTGGTCCTCGAGCGAGTGTAGTAATTTACAGTAGCGATTCCTATTGGCTGTTCGGGTTCAACGAATTTTCAAGCAGGGAAGAATTTAACAGTAGAATTGATGCTGCGACTTTACTGGGACACTCGAGGCGAATTGACAGAGCTCTGCAGTTCAGCCTTTATATGTTTTCTCACTCTGGTCGTCCTGGTCCAAAAGTGTTGATCCTATTTGCTTATGGTAAAGGAAGCGTTGAGCCTGGGTCCAAGCCCTTGACAGAAGCGATACAACCTTTACGAGACCTTGGTGTGAGGACATATGTTGTTACACCTGCGTCAAACAGAAACGACTTGCTTCCAGTTGTACAAACACCACAAGACTTGTTTGCTATAAGCACAGATCAACATCTTAGGAACAGCAGCGTAGCCTTTGCGAACTATGTGTTCTCAACTTACGGTAAGAAAAAACTTGACAGGCGAAGCTTCTCATTTTAACGAAAACCGGCCGTACAAAAGAATGCAAAAAAAATTTCCAGTTCATTATCATCTTTTTTAAATGTTGATGAAGAATTGATATTGATGAACTTGTATTTTGAAACTTGATTCATAAACGGATTCTTATTATTTGAAAATTTTAGTCATCTTCAAATTCTCATTTAGCCCCTTTTCCTGTAAACTTTTATATGCTAAACTTCACTGTTTAAACAACAGAGATCGTTTTGCAATGTTGACTTGTAAACAATTTAATTTATTGCCAAAATTGCCTAAGACCTTATTTATAACTGGAGGCAGTTTTAATGTTCTTTTGTCTTCGTTCAAATTAGCCCTGTACCAGCCTCGTTGCGAGTAACATACTCGGGGTGGAAGCGGAATCTTGAATCAGGAATCACATCGTCGACAAAAAATAATTTTTGTAAAAATGAATCATGAATCATGAAGAAATTCTATAAATGAATCATGAATCATTGGTCGAAAAATATCTGGGAATCACGATTTATCATACTGAAAAGATTCCGCTTCCACCCTCGAAACATATATTTAAAGCTTAATTCAAGTAAGATACTAGTAGGGCTAATTTGAATGGAGACGAAAAAAAAATATTAAAATCGCCGCATTTTTCAGTAAGGTCTATATTTGTGTATAAAAAAACTCGCCTTCTGATAAAAAAAAGTCATAACCAGACCTATTTTTATTGTTTTCAGCTTCAACTCTGTTTCCAAGGCCAACTACTCCAAAAGAACTGATCACTGTTGGTACTGAGAAAGTTCAAACGGACCATAGTGAGGTGCAAAGAACCACAGGCTATGGTATATGCAAATGTACACTGCTATGTTGAATATCTTTAAGAATGGCTTCCTTGTTTATATAACCCTTAAAAAATAGGCTGGGAGGCTGGTAAAACACGGAATGAATGTAGCTTGTTTCCAGCTTATAGAATGTTCTCCAACCTCTTAAGTATTTACACCAGGCTATCACGGAAACCATTTTATTTTTGTCTGTAAAATAAATAACGAAAAAAACAGGAGAATGTAAAACGATCTTTCAACCAATGAGAGCGCCGTACTACTTGGCATATTTTTCAATATTGTATATTTGATACAACTAATTATTACATATACTGCTTCTGGATACTGAGTGACATAGAAAAAAACTAATACCCCCACTCCCACCGAATTCGAAGAGGAGACGATTTACATCAACACTATGATGAGTCCAAATTTCAGTCAATGAGTTTTGAGTATTTTCGCGCGTTCATAAATATTCAAACGAGGCCACGAAAATGGTTCTTTTGGTGTAAAAGACTTTACAGAAATCTTAAAATCGTTAAATTGCTATTTGTTAAAATAGTGTGCAAAATAATACATTAAACAAAACATGTTGATTCAAGACTTGATTTTTTTAAAAATTTTGATGTTACTCAGTTTACCCATGGCAGTTTTTATAGGTATTCTAATTACGCGTCTTTTGGCCTAATTCGATTTAAGGCAATTCCTTTCGAGTTAAGCAGAAAGACAAGTGATTTTCTTCGAAATCTGACGAGACCTTATTCGATTATCTTTAATAACCTAACAGACAAGTTATCACTTTCCAATTTTTGGGTTAACAAGATGTCGCGCGCGTGAAACTCTGAGAAACAAATTAAAGCTAACACACCGTTACATTAATTGTATATGTATTTTGCACCAAAATAAACGGAAATCTTTTTTGAGCAAAAACTTCTTTAAAACACGTGTGTGACTGAAAACAACTGAACGGAATGATGTGTAAACAAAAAAAATTAACTAAAAGCCTCAACGTTATCAATTTGCGGGAGGTGTTTAGTTTTAAAATACTATTGTTCATCCTTCCCCAATTGAAGAATTGCGGCAAACAAACGCTTTTGAGTGATATTCTTTGTCCTTAGCTTGGGGAGGGATGGGTAGGGGCTTTTGTTTCTAAGAAAGGTTTATCAGAAGTGGGCGTTTTTTAAATTTATTTTTTGATCATCTACAATAGTAGTACCTTCTATGTGACTATCATTGTGCCATGATCGAATGGTGGGGGTCTTGAGTTCGAGGATATGCCAAACAACTTGGGTGTTTGCAAGCTTGCGAAAGCATTTAAACCGTTTAGCTGTATAATTTAGGACAATGGATTATTGCTCCGTGCGGGAGATCTCAGAGACTCTCGTCCACTTATCGCTTCGGGAATCGTATATCTAAAGGAACATATAAAAAGAATAGCCATTTAGATTAAAGAGACAAACAAACTTAATGTCCTTAATGCAACCAAATGTTTCATGTTAACAGAAACCACGCCCAGAGCAAGCCTAGCAGTTAATACTCAAGGTTTGAAGTCTGATACTGACGTAATTTTTATACTGGATGCATCAAGGAATATGAGCAATGAAGACTTTGAAAGCGTTAAAAGATTTATCAGAAAGCTAGTAAGAAACTTCAACATTGGAAAAGCCGCTGATGCTTTTTCCCGCGGGCCACGCGCTAGCGTCATCATCTACAGTAGCAATGCTTACTTGATCATCAACTTTACTCAATATGCTACAATCGCAGATTTCGAAAAAAAGCTTGAGTCTGCTGTTGTTCTTGGAAACTTGTGGCATGTGGACAGAGCGTTCCATCTTAGCTACGAGATGTTCTCGATGGCAGAATCCTCCCGGTTTAAGGTCGCATTACTAGTTACAGCAGGACATTACAATGCGGATACCTACTATGATAAAGGTTCTCTCGACACTTCTCTTCGAAATCTTAGAAAGTTGAACGTCAAGCTGTACATTGTTGCTATTGGGGGATTGAACAAGAAGAGAAAGCTGAACCCTTTAGTTACCAAACCTGAAGACATATTCATGATTCCATCAACAGAAGGACTAAATTCTGTTGTGAGTCCTGTGGTCCAACACATCAAGAACACATACGGTAAGTCTTTAAAGTTAGACACACTGTCTGGTCTTGAAAATTATGGCATAGCGCACACGTATGTGCCCATGAACAAAATATCTTGATGGTTTCTTTTGTTAAAGGCACCAACATGACCTCGTCGTCTTTTGTCCTTTGCGTTCCATGGAAATTAAGCTGCATGAAACTATTTGATTCACTTTTTTTGCTAAACGAAACCAGTTTTGGTACACGTAAAATTTTCAGTTACTAAGTCCCTGGCGTTTCTTACCTGAATATGAACAACTGGTACCTACTTTGTGATCGATTAGAAAATGAATCTTTTTCATTCTGATGCAAGTTGCGGCGCAGTGGCAGAGCGGTTAGCATGTTCGACTCGTAATCCTAGGGTCAAGTGTTCGAGCCCTGGTCAGGCCACCGTGTTGTGTCGTTGCAAGCAACACACTTTACCCGACTTGTTCCAGTCGACTCAGCTATATAAATGAGTATCAGTTCTGTTGGGGGCTAACCTGCGATCAGTTAGTGTCCTGTCCAGAGGGACTCAGTTAAAGACTTCCATCCACTTAGCATTTCGGAAACGCCGGTAAGCGCCGGCCTGATCAGAGGCTTGGGTCGAAAAAGGATTAGGCTTTTGACCCTAACGAAGGGGTAACATTGATTTGAGACAATTGGTTTTTTAATTGATTCCAAAAGAAAAAAAATTTTCCCACTCGGCGATGCATTGAAAAGTTTTCACGATAACTCGTTTTTTGTTACATCAATGTTTTCTTTCATGCCTTTTAGATAATAAGTCAAATGAAAATTGCTTAGAATAAAGTTGGCCTTAATGAAAAGTTTATTACCAATTTACGTTTTGTAGAGAGTTAACCTAAGATTATTACTAACCACTGAGATTTAAACAGCTTAGCCCAGAACCCGGTTGGTCAAAGACCGATTACCTCTAACCTAAGGTCAAGTTTTAAACCACGCTCGTGTTTCTTACCGATCCGTTACCTGACTAGGTTTGGACATTTTGGTTTCCATGTTTGAAATGTTTGCAATTCTGGGCAGGGTTTGTTAGCAAAGCTTATGGGGAGTCAGGATGGCCGAGAGGTAAGCGCTGGTGTCTCCCACCTCTGTGGACTCGGGATCGAATCCTGGGTTTGCATGTGGGCTAAGATTTGTCGATCTTCTTCTGACTCTGAGGGTTTTTCTCCGGGTTCTCCGGTTTTCCTCCCTCCACAAAATCTACTGTCACGCCAAGATCTGTGCCGTCGAGCGATTAAACAAAACCCACTGGCTTGGGAGAATGGGCAACCACTTCCAGCGTAACGACGATAAATAAAGTTTAGCAAAACTTTCATTGTAAAGATATAACTGTTTGGGTTTTCCTTAACTAAGTGGTAAAACTATTACAGGCTTTTGAACAACCGGGTCCAGAATTAGTTACTTTGCAAAACGATTACGTCTCTTTTATCAGTATAAGTGTTATGATATTTTTCAGATACATCGATGAACGGGACCATTTTTCTTGTCGATATTGTGTTTCTGGTTGACACTGCATACGGAGTAGCACCGGAAGAGTTCCAACAGCAGCTCAAAGTTACATCAGAGTTAGTGAAAAAGCTGTTTGCTTTAATTAAAAAGGTGCGAGTTTCTGTTGTTTCTTACGGAGCCGATGCCAAAGTTTTTGTTAGGTTGGACCAAGGCATCAATTTAAGCCAGTTCATGAGTGGCATAAACAACTCTCAGTATATTGGAGGAGACCGGCGGATTGACATTGCAATGCATACAGCCCAACAGCAGTTCCAATCTGTCTATAGTTTTGCATCTAAAAGACTTTTAGTAGCTTTTACCAGAGGGAGACAGGCTGATGGAGCCTTACCTATTGCGCAGGCGCTGGAACCTTTCAAGGACCTTGGTGTTAGACTCTACATGGTGGTCACGGTAACGTCACATGATTATGACGAACTCGCTTCGTTGGTTGAAGAAAGTGGAAATGTATATCGTGTTTCTACATTCCTAGCTCTACGGCCAATAATGGAACAGATTGAAAATGACATAAAATCCGAAGGTACGGTTTTTAATTAGCGCAATAAACGTCCGTAGGAATCGAAAAACTAAAGGGATGAAAACAAGATGTTTTGCAGCGTTTAAGTTGAAAAATATGCTAAAGCAAAAACTCCGTGACAGGGTAATGCACGGGTACTAATGGTATAAATATAGCAAATAAAATGGGGCTGAGGCCTTACGGGTCAGAAAGAACTAAGCCTGTACTGAACGCTAACATAACAGGATCCTAAGTCTTAGCAGTCGTGGACAGCTGTTGATATTGTGTATGACCTCAGCGCCACTTTACTGGCTGTGTTTATATCATCAGCAGGCATGTAGAATATTGATGTTGCATCTCCACCCAAATCTGACAAGCATTGCGCTTACATCACTATTCAATTCTGTGACAAGGGTTAAATTGTACTTGAAGTTAGAAGTTTTTAAAAATTTTCTCAGTTTAAATGCGAACTGTACGAACACCCATGGAAGGGGGCAAACCTTTTCTTGCCTGTCCCTTTTCTTAGGAATCAAGAACAAGAGTTCGTTTCATATTAAGATGACTGCTAGCTATTGGAAGTAGTTTGAAGAGAAAGATGGAAAGTTCGAAACTTTAACCCAGATTGGAAGTTGCAAAATAAAATGAAAAACTAAAATTAGCTAAAAGCTAAAAGCTAAAATTTAGAAGCAACGATAATGCAGCAAGAAACAACGTCTTGAAAGCAAAATGTCTCTATACTACAATTAGTTAGATTTATGTCCGTCATCAGCAGCATAACAGTTTTTATACTTCTTGTTGTAGTCACATATACAAAACCAAAGTTGGTGTCAACAACTGTTCCCGTTGTGAAGGAAAAGAGAACACCTGCTCCGACAAAATCATTTTCAAAAGAACTGACTATATTACCAACTACTATAGAGACAGAGACGTTGGCACATTCCTTGAGCACTGAAATGACGGGAAGAACAAGTGCTAAACCAAGCAAAATCCCCATTTCTGTGAAAACACAAGAGGTGTCTACCAAAGGTCTTAAGACTACAAGTACTGCCACAGCAATGTCGGATGCGCAAACCTACGAGAACGGAATCTCTATGTTCACCAGAACGCCTTCAGTTGTTTCTAGGAGTTTCTCTAGTAAAGGCAAAACACCTTGGTTTCCTCAGAAAACGCGGTCTTTTCAAGGCACTGGAGGTTCAACAACATCACCTCCTTTGACAAGTAAGCCCTTCCAACGAACTGCGAATTCACCTTTTCCAACTACCAAGAAAGGCAAAATAAGGAACAATACGGTTTCAACAACAACAGCAACAACAAAAACAACAACAAAAAAGAGTAAGGTATGGCCTTCTGCATCTTTAACAACAACAGCATTTGCAACAAAAACAACCAAACATTCCACCTCGCAAAAGAGCAACACAACGCGTCTTACGTCACCAACAACAACAACCACGGCAGCAGCAGAAACAAAACCTTTCACTTCGCAGAAAAGCAATGAAAGGTTTCCAAAAACTTCGACATCAATAAGAACAATAGCGGCAAAGTCCTCTTCACAGGTGAACAATACAAGGCGCCCTTCATCTGCAACAACAACAGCAGAACCAACCAAACTTTCAACCTCGCAAAAGGACAAAGAAAAGCATTCTACAAATTTAACAGCAACAGCAGAAGTATCAACAACAACAACCAAACCTTTCAGCAACATAAAGCTTCCTACTACCTCACCAACAACAGAAACTAAGCCTTCCTCGCAAAAGAGCAATCTAAGATATCAAACATCTTCAAAAACAACAGGAACAAAACATACCAACACAGAGAAGATTAAGGAACAACTTCTTTCATCTTCAACAACAACAGCAGCAGCTAAGCCTTCGATTTTGCAAACCAGCTTTGTAGAACGCACAACCTCTTCACCAACAACAATAGCAGCAACTCAGCCTTCCTCGCAAAAGAGCAATGTAAGATATTATACGTCTTCAAAACCAACAGTAACCAAACATGCTATCACGCAGAAGATCAAAGAAAAACGCCTTTCATCTTCACCAACAACAACAGCAGCAACGACAGCAAAGCCTTCATCAACACAGGAAAAATTTCTGTTTTCTTCTAAGAAAAAGCCTCCGACTACAGTAATCCCAACGCAAATTTCACATCAAGACACTAAGCCGTATCGGAAATTACATGTTACATCGACAGTTTCACCGAAGACCGTGATCGTTCATCCAAAAGTGAATGAAAAAGAAACCTCGGCTGGTAAGTAATTATTGGTTTTGTGGTTGAATGTCAAAATAATATTTCGTAGAAAACGATAACGTTTTAAAAATCGTGTTATCTTAGCTACAGCATACGATGTTTTCATTGTCAACTAGGTTCTAGGTAGGTAAGCATTTTATCACGACACCCTTTCAATTATAACGCTAAGGGAAAAGGTCGAAACAATGGTACTTCCTAGGAACCCAATTTAGGGGGGTGGGGTATTATGTGCCGCCACCCACCACCTTTTTTCAAAA
>JAOBAT010132030.1:0-12323 GCA_026413305.1 Hydrozoanthus tunicans | reverse complement strand
TTTGTGAACGTTTCAATAGAACTCTGAAAAGCAAGATGTGGAAATACTTCACATTCAAGAACACTCTACGCTATATCGACGTCCTTCCAAGTTTACTGCAATCTTACAACAACACAAAGCACCGCAGTATCCGCATGCAACCTTCACAAGTGACGAAAAGGAATGAAGACCGAGTATGGAACACGTTGTATGGCTCGTTAGTGAAACAGCCAGTTCACTTCAAGTTTCAACTTAACGATACTGTTAGAATAAGTAAAGTCAAACGTACTTTTGAGAAAGGATACCTCCCAAACTGGACGGAAGAGATATTTACGATTGGCGAGAGAGTACCCCGACAACTACCGGTTTATCAGTTAAAGGATTATAGTGGTGAAATTATCGAGGGAGTTTTTTATGAAGCTGAACTCCAAAAAGTCGAAAAAGTGGATGATGTTTACCGTATTGAAAAAGTGTTATCCGAACGCACGAGAAGGGGAAAAAAAGAGTATTTTGTAAAATGGCAAGGTTATCCAGACAAATTTAATTCCTGGGTTGATAGCAGCCACTTAAAAACGTTGTAAGCACTTTTATTGTTTTAATAGTGAATGAATAAAGAAATCTGACGTCACAATCTGTTTGTCTTTATGTCTTTAAATAAGCAACACGCGCAAGGCCTATGCTCATATGAATGCAAATCATCGTCAGTGATGGATAGACAGTTTTATCTGTGGTTGCCTTCTAACAGCAGCTCGGATGTTTTTCCACAAAATACCTTGACCGAGTATCGGGTTCGACTACCAAACCCAATTCAACTCAGCGGGGACTGGGAAGTTGCGCTGACTGAGATTCAGTACAAGAAAAACTGGCATAATATACGCGGAAACTTTTCGTACAATGCTTTTTACGTGCGAAAGCCTGCAACAAGTAGCAGTATATCTCGCATCGCTATTCCACCTGGACATTATCACACGGTGCAGGAAGTTGTTCTCCAAATGAACGATGCTCTGAAAAAGGAAGGATATGAAAAAGATGTTGTTTTGACATACAGTGAACTCACTCGTAAAGTGTCCGTGGAACTTAACAACAGCGCAGAAATTTTGTTCGGAGCTCTCGGTGTTCAGCTCGGATTTTCTGATGGCCAAGCTTTAAACGGATCTGCAACAGCAAACAGAGAGGCAGATTTGGAGCTCGATTTCCATTCGCTTTACGTGTACGCAGATGTAGTTGAAGCACAAATCGTTGGGGATGCAAAAGTACCATTAATCAGGATTGTACCTGTTGAAAGCAGTGATTCGGAAATTGTTATGAAAAGTTTTTTGAGCCCGCAGTATATACCAGTCAGCAGAAAACAATTTAATACGATCGAAATGAATATAAAGTTGCACACAGGTGAACGCGTTCCATTTGCACCTGGGCACTTACTTATAACGCTTCATTTTCGACAAAGCAGACCAGCCTATTTGTAAACGAGATGTTAAAAAAGATGCACGTTCCGAATTCTGAACTGTACGAGAAATATTACACAAATCAGGCGGGAGGGAGTTTACCTGCTTTTCATGGAGCTAGGATTCAAAAAGGATTTGGACTTGGTGGGATACTTAAGGGAATGTTCAACTGGCTAATTCCTCACGCCAAAACTGCAGCGAAAACAATAGGAAACGAAGCTCTAAAGACTGGTGTCAATATCGCTCAAGATGTAATGGATGGCAAAAATTTTCAATCATCCGTCAAATCACATGCTGTTGGCACGGGCAAGGCATTGGTCAATCGACTAGCTCGCGGCAACCAATCAGAGGGAAAACAACAAACAGGTGGGGGACGAAAAGCTACAAAAAGGAAAAGCAAAGTTCCTTCAGTTAATTCACCCGCAGCAAAGAGACGGAGAACAACTAAACAAAAGCAGAAGAAGACTTTTGTCTTGTAACTGTGAAATGTCACTCATCCACGAAAGTCGCAAGAGCTGGCTCATTCTTCACTGGACTTGTTTACTGTCCCACCCACGCAAACCAGCCGAACAAATTCAAAATTTGTCCCTTATTATCCTGTATCAACTATCACTCCCAATGGACCGATCGAGTTTAACGTTCCGGCTTCAGATGAGGAGTACACAAGTTTATCTGATACGCAACTGTTTGTTCGTGCAAAAATTGTCAAGCAAGATGCAGAAAACAAAATCAAAGACTTGGATGTAGATGAATCTGTGGGGCCAGTGAACTTGTTTTTACATTCTTTGTTTACTCAAGTTGATGTAAGTTTGAATGATCGCTTGATCACCCCATCCACCAGCACCTACGCCTACGAGAGTTTAATCCCAACTCTAGTGACGTACGGTTCCGACACAAAAAAGAGTCAGTTAACCTCGGCCCTGTTCTACCCAGATACACCAGGCAAGTTCGAGAAAGTGAATCCTGTTGAGGCCGATAAGACAGCAAATCTTGGGCTGAAGGCTCGTTACGAGTTTACGAAAGAAAGTGCGACTGTTGAACTGTTGGGAGGCATACACTGTGATATTTTTCATCAACCAAAAGACTTGCTCACTGGCGTTAAAATTCGCGTAAGGCTGAACAGAAGTAAGCCTGAATTTTGTTTGCTCTCTTCCAAGAATGACGTCAAGTATCGAATTGTCATTGAATAAGCCATACTTTACATTAAAAGAACAACAGTTAGCCCAGCGGTATTGCTAGCTCACGCCAAAGTCTTGAAGGATCACAATGCTAAATACGCTTTGAGACGAGTAGAATGCAAAGTAGAAAGTATCAGCAAGAACAAAATGCGCTGTAATCCCGACAATATTTTTCTCGGGCACGTACCAAGGAGAATTGTTATTGGGATGGTTGCTGAAGCAGCTTTTAGCGGAGCGTACGACAGAAATCCGTTTAATTTTCAACACTTCAACGCAACAAAAGTTGGGATCTTTGTTAATGGTGCATCGGTTGGTGGGAGAACCTTTGAAACAGATTTTCCAAACAACCAATACGTGGAAGCTTATCTCGCGCTTTTCTCTGGGAGCGGAAAGCTTTATCGAGACGAAGGAAACTCGATTGAACGCACAGCTTTTCCTAAGGGAAATGCACTATTTTTGTTCGATCTGACCCCATTCCCAGGAGACGAGGATATGAACCTTATAAAACACGGAAACGTTCGCCTCGAGGTTCAGTTCTCTCAACCACTACCGGAAAGTATAAACGTCATAATCTTTTCCGAATCAGACACGATTTTGGAAATTGACAGAAGCAGGAATGTCATTTACGATTACGCAAGTTAAACAAACATGAACAGTAGACAGTTGGCCGCCGTTATGAATTCAGATCGGTACACAAGAGACGTATTTCAAGGAGTGTTCCCGTCAGACCAACTCCCATCTCAAATCAAACAGTTACCAGCTTGCTTTATTGCAAACGTGGACAAGAGTAACATGCCCGGATCGCACTGGATAGCAATATATGTCGACAAAGATAAACAAGGAACATTTTTTGATTCTTACGGAAACAAGCCAGAGTTTTATGAACGCTCTTTTAAAGAATTTTTAGACAAGAACACATCGTGCTATACTTTCAATCCAACATGCTTGCAGAGTTTATACTCAAGGGTGTGTGGACAATATTGCTTGTACTTTCTTTTATTGAGATCGCGAGAATTTAGTTTAGAGTCAATTGTAAACCAATTTACAGGAAATAAATCACGAAATGACGACTACGTCAGTCGGTTCATTAATAAACACTATAGCTTTAGAGTCCGTGATATGAAACACCCCATTGTAACACAAGGGACACGCTCACGACATGAACAGTTGACTATATTGTAATCTATTGTATGTGTATTTATTTACCGTAATAAAGTACATTTGCTAACTTGAAAACAAAGTATTTGATTTGTTGTGAATGAGGGATATACAAAAGGGTTTATACTCGTTTTTTATCATTTCTTCCCATTTCGATGTTGGAACTGATCGAGTAAACATGAATTTCAAGCGGGTATGTAGAGATTGCCCCATTCCCGGTTGTGGTTCAAAATACTTAGTCAAACTATCAAACCATCTGGCACAAGTCCATGGCTTATCACCAGAAGAGCGAAAAAAGTGGCTACAGGCGGTAAAATTACAAGAAACGAAACTTGTTCGTGAATATGGCGACCCTTTAAAAAATCAAAAGCACTGGATAACAATAGAGTAAGACTGGTACCGAGTCGATACCAAAGTTTAAATAACGTGAACAGAAAAAAGTTCGGGTCAATTGCAGTATGGATACGAGACTGAAACATCCGTTTCCTATGTTAGTGGCTGGCCCGACGTCCAGTGGCAAGAGTCATTTTGTGAAACGTTTACTGGAAGGGGGTGAAGAAACGATTCAGAACCCACCTGAGAATATTATCTGGTGTTATGGAATTGACCAAAAACTCTATCACGACATGCAAGAAACTTTCCCAAACATAACCTTCGTAGAAGGAACTCCAAACGATCTAGAAACAAGTCTTGACCCTTCCGTCCGCAATGTGATTGTGTTGGACGATATGATGCATGAACTAAGCCGCAATCCCCGCATAACCGGCTTATTCACAAAGGGGTCTCACCATTTGAACTTATCGGTGATTTTTATTGTTCAGAATTTATTTCATAAGGGAAAGGAGCTGCGTGATATTTCTCTGAACTGTCACTTTTTAGTAATATTTAAATCACCGAGGGATAATAGCCAAATCATTCACTTAGCCAAGCAAATGCATCCGGGAAACGTTAAATATGTGCAAGAATCATTCATGGACGCGACGTCAAAACCGTATGGGTATTTATTATGTGATCTAAAACCGGAAACCAAGGAGGACTTCCGGTTGAGGAGTAATATTTTCCCTGGAGAACAACAAGTGGCATACATTAAAACAAGATAAAAAACAAGAAATATCGTTGGAGCCCTCATTTGATTATGAGTCTTCACGTGAAGAGGAACAAGGATTTTCTCCGAGTACTGGCCAAATGTAAACAACACCAGTGTAAAGCTATTTTAAAAACGGCCGACGAGTCACTTATTAAGGCAATCGTTGAGTGTGTGTATAATATTCTGAGAGGTACGGTACCTATATCTAAAAGAGTGAGATCAAAACTCTTGCCTCAGAGAAAACTGATCGATAAATCAAACCCAACCTCAAGGAAAAAGCGCCTTATAATTCAACACGGTGGTAACTTTTTAAGTATTTTGCTTCCGCCAATACTGACTGCTTTAGAAAGTATTCTCAAGTAACATGCAGCATACACGAAAAATGCTATTCGTTCCGGAACATACCTTACAAAGACTGGAAGAGCGAAAGCGGGTGACTACCCAACCTTTAACTCAGACACTTAGAACACTGGATGAAGAAATGGAAGAAATTTTGAAACGGAAAGATATCAGCGACGACGAGAAAGCAACTTTATACAACCAAATCCTACAGCGGTATCTGAGCTACTATGAACAAAAACGAAACAACCCGCTAAAAATTAAGGTTGAGAACTCGGAAGGGAAAGAATCAAAGGAAAAAACTATTGAATCTCAAGACACTGATGAACACAACACTGGCGAAGATGAAAGCGACGCATTTGAGGAACAAGTCATTAAGAGTTTACCAAAAACTGTTCGCCAGAGAGGGAAATTGTTGATGGAAGCTATCAAACGCAACCCTGAAGTGATGAATTGGAACAAATCTGGTCAGTTAGTGGTTGAAGACAGTACGATTCCCGCGTCCCACATCGCCGATTTGATTGGGGACTCAATGAGAGAAAGAAAAGGAGTTGAACCTGTGGGCTGGCAGCGCTTCTTACGCGGTCTGGCAAAAATAAACGTTCCCGAAGAGTTAATCAGGAATGAAACCCGAAGAAAAGTGTTGAGAGAATTCAAGACAAAATTTGCTGAAGGAAACGGCTCTGAACGTTGGTTGCCTACACCTCCAACCAAAAGCCAAACTCCAGGACCCATTAGAACTAAAAGACCTAATTATAAAGCTCGACTTTTCAAGACCAAGACTCCACCTCCCTTGCGTTGGGAAAAGTATCACTAAAACTGTATCTTCACGGAAACAAACTTGTAAACGAACGAAAATAAAAAATTTGCATTGAAATAAAAGTATAGTGTTGTTTGAATTTATAATTAGAAAAAAAAGACATCTATCACAAAATTATCAATAAGTCCCCGTTGTCCCTGTTTTTGACATCAAAAACTATGTTTAGGGTGAGAAAACAGTGATATTTTACTCTTAAATCAGGGACACAAGGGTCAGAGGCGCCTTGGCTGAGAACTGTGTTTCATCTTATTCGTATTTTGACATGTTTGGAGACTTCATATAAGCTGCGACATAATGTCCCACAGAAAAACAAGCACAGTATATTAATTTCATATTGTTTATTATTCAGTTTACTCAAGGTCTATCGACAATATTATTTACACTACTTTATTAATGAATCAAGTAACTATTTACTTTTCTGTTAAAGTCTAAAAATTATCCAAAACTTTCAACTCGAGAACCTAAATGTCTAGCGGTAAAGTAGAAACACCATGCTCCAAAACTTTTCGTTTGGGATAAAAATAACTAAAACCTGCTCGAGCTTGTGTATACGTATACATTGCATGATTTACACATCGAGAACCACGGTTAATTCCAGAAGCCGATTGCCTGTTTAACAACACATTCAAATACTTTTCTTTGTTAACTTCATTACATTTCTTATTAATACCCTTGCAGCTAAATTTATCTTTGGCTCCAAAGCAGTAATAGGTCTTACTACATAAACCAATGATTCCCTCCCCTTCCCACTCGGTCTTAAAGAGGCCGGGAGTACGCTTATCGTAGGCTCTGTATTCAGGAGTATCCGTGCGAGGGAACCAGTGATTCTTGTCAGCTTCAAACTCCTCTCTAAGGTCGGGTTTTATTAAACTTTCTACATTTTCCCCAGAGATGGCTATATAAGCAGAATCAGTGTCCATTTCACAATATTGAAAATCGCTACGGTCTAAATACTTATCTAAAAAATCATAATAAAACTCTAACATTCTTAACTTGGCGTACTGGTAAACGAAAAAGCCAATCTGAATCGGCAAGTTTAATTTAATGGTTTTCTTGCACGACTGAACTTCATAGGTGTCTTCATTAATCTGGTCTAGTTGACGGAAGAAGGGGGTGTTGATGTGTCGCGAGACCTCAGCATCGTCACAAAACGCCACCTCTCGGTGCCTTAGCTGATTCGTGATGGTCTTGCCATAGCTGCTATTCCCCACCTATGAGTTAAGGATAGACGTTTTAGTATTAGCAAAACAGGAGATAAAGTGTCTTGTTTAGTATAAGAGCAATGAAAATAAACTAACCAGTTTCATCGTATCAGCTATGATGGCTTGATTGGGGTCTGCATCGCCGGTTCGTCTCGCATCTGAGACAGCGTCTCCAAAGGATTTAAAGCAGGCCTTGGGCCTATACTCCACAACCTTTTAATTTTAAAAAAATGAATATTCATAAAGTTTTAGGGTGTTCAGTTGGTTAGGTATAGTTGGACATGTTGTGTTTAACTAAATAGTACACACCTGATGAATTTGGGTTACTTCAAGTCCATGCTCCAAGTACCACTTCAGGAGGGGTGTGGCCAGCAGAATCTTATCACCTTTTAGACTTCCAATGAGGCTACGTCGGGGTTGTTTCATGATATCCCTCTCTTCTGCGTACGTCTTCATGAACTCCCCAATATCATTGCGACTAATCTCAGTATTTTTGAAGATCGGGCACATCTCATTGAATTTGTCATGGAGGCTGTCAGGAACTCGAATATCACACTCGACCACGCCAAACAAGAAACCTTCCTATACCCCCTGTAAGATCTCGTTCTCGGTCAAGGTCTTTTTGTTGTCCAGCGGTCTACGGAACTCTGACACTAGAAACTGCTGGATAGTTGGACTGTTCTTCTTCATCCTTCTCCACTCACATTCTTTCAATTCAACTAAAGCGTAACCTTGGGCTCTAATGTACTGCAAATTGGCCTCGGTCTCTCGTCTCAGCTCAACCATCGGCTTTTTTCGTACTTCATTCATAGTTTTCCCTCGGTTCAGATTACAATCATGACCATGCCAATAACAACCTGATGGAGTAAATAATAACAAGAATAAATATAATAACTAAAATAAATATATAAAATAAAAACTTTAAAAGTTAAATACTTAACTGACTAGAATAGGTCTTGCTTGAGTCTGATCAAAGAAAATGAAAAAAAATATATATATAAAAGTTTAATAATACTTACCATGAAATTGAAACACTGTCTGGCTCTCTGGGTTGCACATCCAAGTTATTGTACCAAACCAAGAAGTCTTTGAAAGTCTCCATGTTGTTCTCCTGCCACAGTTGCTGACAATACGTGTATTCTTCTTCGCTGATGTTAGAGCTGGATAGGTTTGAATAGAAGGCTTCGTGTGGTGGCAGTTTAGTTTCTTGTAGTTTTTCAAGACTCGTCAAATATTCATAAGGGAAGAAGCCTTTCTGTTGAGGGATTTTATAAGCCTTCAGGAATTGGGCATAGCTGAAGCCAGGAGCCAGGTAGTTGGTGATATCCAGAAACTTCAAATTCTCACATTTTAGGGCCATGTTGTTGTTGTTTCGTTTGATAGTGAATTGGACTGGTTCATGTTTTACTAGGTATGGGAACAGGAATTCTTTAACAACATTTAAATCGTACTTGCCAGAGTTGAAGCCAAGGACTGGGAGCTCTTTCAAATAAAAGTCTAATTTAGCCCTCAATTTGAGTAAGGGGTGTTCTCTCTTTTTTTCTTCTCTTTTCTTTTTTTCTCTCTTCTTTTCTTTTTCTTTTCTTTTTTTCTTTTTTTCTTCTTTTTCTTGCGGCTCTTCGTCCTTAGAATTGGCTTCTTTCTCGGCGTCAAAGGCACGGTGGAAACTTGCTCCTTGCGTTTCTTCATCACTTTCGTCATTCAGAAAAGCTCTGTCTTCTTCATTCTCCGACTCAATCGCCTCTTCACCTTCACCATCCGAATCCATTAAGTTAATCACCTTATCATCTTCCGGCTCATTCTCTCCTTGCAACTCTACTAACATTTCAGCCATACGATCTAGTTCTTCTTCAGCCTGTTGCTGTTGTATGCCAATCTTTTCATCAATTTCTTCAAACACAACTTCAAAATCTTCAAGTAATTTCTGATAACTTGCTTGGCTAACTTCAAGAAGATAGTCTACCATATTCTTTAACAACTCAGACGAGTCACCATTAGTCACAAAGCACTTGGGTTGATCGTAGTTCGGCACATTGGAACAGACACTGACACTCAAGGGTGCATGTTTGGCTTCCCAAGTCAACTTTTCCGTGTTGTTTTTACAGACGTTGTGATCGAACATGGATTCGAAGTCAAACGTGGTCAGGTACTTGATATATCTGAACTGTTCTGGGACGTGTATTCCCTCGTCTTCCAGCTGTTCAAAGATAGTGGGTGGGACAATATATGCACCGCCAGGGAACTTGAGTCGGGTCTTGGCTTCACATTTTAGCTCGTGGCGATGCAACATTCCAACATGTTTCCAATACTTCCCGCACCGCGAGCAACAGAAGGATTTAGAATAGCATTTCATATCTTTGATGTAAGAGAAATGTTTCTTGTGTAAATTCAAAAACAATGTACTTGGGTAGTTGCGATGAGAACGTTGTACAAGTTTGGCAGCAAGTTCGGGCTTTTCGTCTTCATTTTCTTCTTCTTCATCATCTGACTTAGTTTCTTCTAAAGTGTATACACCAATGTTAAGTTCAAACAGCTTCTCTAAATTTGGTATTTCTTCAAGTTTTAAACCTTTAAATTCCCTTGCTGGTTTCTCTGCGAACTCGAGGTACCGTTCGAAGTAATGGCGCGTGTCTCTTTCCAAATTCTTCACATGGCAACCATTATGGAGGGCCAAAGCACGGAAAAAACACAAGTGGTCAGAGTAGGGTTCACCAGTATTCTTGTCACAATCCAAGGGCACGAGACCACGGTTCTCAATGATATAATGAGGAAGAACTTTACCACGGCCGATGGGGTGTCCTCGGATTTTCGACACAAAGAACGTGACGTTCGTTATCATATGGACCACCCATTTACTGTTTGGTCGCTGTTGTCTTGCCCATTCCAAGACGTCAAGATTGTGAAGGGCTTCCAGTAGTGGCAGTACATCGTTAGCATTGGATACTTGGAAAGGAACGTCAAATACTTGATGGTTGTTGGCTGAGGGGTGGTGGCACTGAAGGTCGCCATTCTCGTTATTTCTAAGGATGAAACCAAACGCTAGGTTTATCTTAACACAGTGGCTTGATCTGAAAAGATGTGGCTGGCTTGTCGGCGGAGTTCAGCAGGCTGTAGAGTTATACCAATCCAAGACTCTGTTTTGGCGGTTGTAGCGGGTTCGAATCTGGTTCCAGCGGCGTATGTACATCTCACGGGTCTGGGGGTCGAGGGACTGAAGAAGTGGGAGGGGAACGAAAGGTGGATCAGATTCCCATGTAGAACTAGCGGAAGGTCGTGGCTGAGGTTGTGGTTATTGTCGAGGCTCGGTAGTGCGTGTGCGTTTTGCGGAACTCGGACCTGTAAGACACACATACATATCTGTACTATAACTCGATGGTTAACTTTCTTTAATCCAAACAAACTAAATGAAAACAAACTAAATCAGTGCAAAAGAGTGGCGGAACAAACATATTTAGATAAATTGACGAAGAGCGAACCAACTTTTAAAACTCGCTATCGTTCATTAGCATATTACAAGATGTAAACAAAGCTTCGCTTAAACAGCATTAGCGTGTTAACGTTATTGTTTTCTATTGACAATAGCCTGTATGCATAATTAAGTATGGGGGAGTACGGTAACTTAGCCATACAAGCACTTAAATATTTGAAAGTACAACTTCTCAATGTTGAAGAATTAACATTAAAAAGAAACTGATAAACCCATTTCCTAGATAGATACGTGTAATTAAACACGAGAGAAAGCTTTGAAATAGGATTTAGTTCGCATATTTACCAAGAACACACAATAGAGAACACATACGTCTGTGTTAATTACTCATTGGGCGCGTTTACTACGAAACTATAGTATTGTTATGAAAATATAGTTTGTAGAACACTAAACCCGCTCTATTGAATTTAGCACATGAATTTAACTCTCTAAAATCAAATCTTAAAATGACTTACCGGCTTGATCTTGACTTTTCCGTTTTTTGCTTTGGGAATTCGATGGCTTGTGGGCCGTTTTAACATGGGCAAGGAACGGAGCTTTATTCCTGAATGTTTCCCCACAGGAATCACATTCATAAATCCTCTCCGCGGCACGGCGCTCGTGAACCTTTTCGTGTCGACGTAAATGATCCTTTCTGACAAATTTCTTCCCACAGCGCTGGCATTCAAACTTTTTAGTGTCTTTCTCGTGGCTAAGTTGATGTCGTTTAAAGTGGAATGACCGCGTGAAGGACTTGCCACAGATCTCACAATCATGTTTGCGTGCTTTCTTAGCTGCAGTGGACGGACCGGGTTCATCCTTCGATTAAGAATAAAGACCATATTTTAGTTTCATATACAACAGAAAGTCAACAAATTCAGTAAAATAAACGAAGTCTTGTAAAATAGCGAAAGCAACATTGAAGAAACTTACCGTCGCTTTACGTTTTCGCGAAGCCCCAGCACCGGTTTGGTTAACAATTTCACTCCCATCAGGATTCATGGTCTAAAGAGATTAATTAAATGATTTAGAACGCGGCCTTTCAAATATCAAGAAACACAACATAATCAATTCTAACAGAAATTCAAGTTAAACTTACGGGAAAATCGGACCATTCCGAGTCAGAAACCGGGTCAAAAACTTCGTCGGGGATAGTTAAACATTCCTATGAGAACAAGCAAAGTAAGTTGTTAGCGAAGCCCTCGATAAGTATATTTAAAATCAAATTATTAATCGGCGTAAAGGAAAATCAACTTACCAATATACCAAGAATTTCGGTCGGAGAAACAGGCTCTAGAAGTTCAGCAAGAACTCCAGGCTCCAAAAATAAAGCTTCCATGTTTTAATTCTGGCGTTAAGATGACTGACCAACACTTGTAGCGCGTCTGATTTCAGAATGATTGTGACTCACAGCAAACTCGTGTAGTTTATGTAGCATTTGATAACATGAAAACAGGTATTGTGAGTTTTGAAAAGACGTATTGTTAAGTTACTTGGCGTCGGTAATTACTTTAAGCGGTAACAAAAAGTTTTCTATTCTCCATTGAAGTAATTTTGTTGGGTCAGCAAAACAAAACAAAGGACCCAAAGATGTTTAGCAAAAAATTATCATTTGAAATGGTTATTACTTTAAGCGATAACAAAAGGTT
>JAOBAT010132019.1:0-12324 GCA_026413305.1 Hydrozoanthus tunicans | reverse complement strand
TATTTTTAAATTGTAAAGCGCCTTGAACTTAGGGAGATGTGCGCTATATAAGACAATATTATTATTATTATTATTATAGTTAATTTTGTCAAACAAATGAGTTAAGTTAATGATAACAATTTGCATAAAATAAATTGAATTAATGGTATCATTCAAATGAATTAAGTTAATGGTATTATACAAATGAATTAAGTTAATGGTATTGTACAAATGAATTAAGTTAATTTTGTCAAACAAATGATTTAAGTTAATGTTATCATACAAATAAACAACGCTTCGTATTTTCCAGGATGATGAAAAGACTGCAGCTATGGCAGGGCTGAGTGAGGAGGGACCACCAAAAGTTGATACTGAAGAGGTAATGAAAGAAAGATGATGATGGTGGTGATGTTTTTAGTGAGATTGATAAATGATGATGATGGTAATGTTACAAATCTAGAAACTTAGTGTGTGAAAGGGGAAAAGTCACAAGAGGTAGAAATTAGCATCGTATTAGTTCGCTATTGTGTAGTTCCAGAAATATCATGACCCCCACCTCGGAGGGAATTGGAATTGGAATTCCTGGAGGGGTGGGGCTCAAAGGCCCAGGAAATTCTGAGGGGGAGAGAGGGTTTCAAGACAAAATTAACTTCCAGGTAGTTAGGAAAGCGATCGATTTTCTCATGAATTCGTAATGATTCTGCAAAGACCCTTTACCAATATTGGCAAGTTATTATGACAATAAAGTTGAAGAACCAATGTTTTTCTAACCGCTCTGCTATTAAAAAAGTGTTTTTCTCCAACTTACAAGTTTTTTGGACGCAAACAAGCAACACAACGAACATCTGCACATGAAAACCTGCCATTTCTCGTCACCAGTCTTTCATGATTCAAAGAACAGGAGTGGTTACCTGACACAAAAGGTGGCAGCTTCACTGCATGACCAAAACAATCCTGACAATAACTTTGATGGCACTGTAAGAATTTGAAAGGGCTAAACAGAGAGCTGATATATGCATGATTCAGACTGAATGACCAAGACTGAAATGCATGTGTATTTAGAACATTATGTTGGGATTTATTGAGGGTTTAAAAAGATTGTTTGTGGTAACCAGCTTGTTATGAACATTCCATGATCAATCAGTTCAAGAAACTCGACTTGCACTGGAACAAAGTGACAAATCACTTTATAAACTTTATTAAAATAAACTGAGTCAAAATATCATAAGGTAGAGTCATGAGTATAGTTTATGGCTCTTTTCACTTTTCTTTTTTATTGACTGTAGTATTTTTGTAGTTTACTGTCAATTGTACGTTGTTTCATGTTTGGCAATGTGTCAGTAAACAAGAGTTTTATTTTAATGTTCCTTATATTATGTAGTTTTAGAATCATCAGTAATTTAAGTGAACAAATGAACGGATGATTGCCTATATATCCAGCTAACAAAACACAGGCTTTGAATTCCGTCTTTGATCAACTCCAAACCCTCTAAAATACATCTAAACTGAAAAAAGGAAAATTTCCAGAGGATGTCGATATATCTATGGAAAATCTGAAGGGGTATATACAGTATATGCAATAACTCTATTTAATTATGGAAAACACCCCTTAGTTTAAGTTAGAATTAAAACATTCTTCATTGCCAGTTTATTAGTGGCAGCCACCTACCAGTTTATATAACTAGGCTGCATGTACAGCTTGCTTTCTTAACAAGGAGATTACAAGTTTGAGAAAGTGAGTCAAAATTTTATCACGTAACTTTATGTAACTTGTTTTTCGGAAAGAAACAACAGCAACTCTTAAATTGTTTCAGAGAATGCATTTTCCATTCTTCCTCGAGATGGTGGGTGTTATAATAAACTGACCCAAGTCATTTTGTAAATCCATGAATCTGATAGGTTTCTTTGCCTTTGGTTTTAAAGGGTAAAGTTGTCATGGAACTCAGTCTGTTAGAAAGGTTTTTGAAATAAAACCAAAATATAGCAGTATATATTCCACCTTAAAATCTTATTTGTTTATTTACTTGATCATATTTTGATTGGAAATGAACAAAATGAGTATTTTCGGCCTTTGCTTCGTCCTTTATTTTCTAAAACTGTCAGGGACTTTTGGATCTTGATGCATATGGTTGCTACAGCTTGCTTTAAATGCTATTTATCTTGAGCCTAACATGCTACTGTTTTCAAAAAGGAACTTAGGAAGAAGAGAGAAGAAGAAATTGAATCCCTGCAATCCCGTCTCAATGAACTTAGTTCAACATCAGATGGTTTTGAGACTGAAATTAGAAAGCTTACTGCAGGAATGCAACAGGTACAGTAATCTGGTTTTCACCGTCAGATAGACTTTATTGTCTTATTGAACTAATTGAGTTCACTGGTTGAGTTGGTTTGAAACAAAGATATATTAACCTTCTATGCAAACTACAGACAAGAGAACAAACTGATATGCAACAAAGAAAAAATTCAGAGCAAGAGGAGGCGTACAAGGTGAAAAAGAGAACAATTGACCTCTTACCAGATGCAGAGAACAATATAGCAAAATTACAGGTACATTATTTATAATCTAAACACTCAAATTGTTGTGTAATGTATCGCTGCTTTTTCATTTTAAACACTTTTTGGCTGGTAAAATAATACAGGACTAGTAATTCCTCATAGCTTGCACATTGTACAACATACTCCTTAAATAAATCAACACAAAGTTACATACATGTATTTCAAGTTTGACAAACACACATTGAAAATATTAAGAGTTTCAAAATTTTCTTGCTTATAGGGCCCCCCCCCAAATTCCCAACAAGACAATTAAAAGGTCACATGCATTTTGCCTCAGTCTGTCTAAAATCGATATTAACATCAGGTTGTTGCTACAGTTCCATCACAAACTCTAGTAGTTATAGACATTGTTTTAAAAATTTTTTTTCAGGCTAGACAAACATGACCAGATGTTATCAGTGAAATAAATGTGAAACTGTTGAGCTGTACTAAGTGTATTTTCATCATACTGTATGTTTCTTAAACTTGATAACCAATGTTTTTCATAGTACTCTGTTTGTTAAAATCAAGTTTGACTGATAAGATCTCTCCAAAAATTATTTTTGTTAAACTAAAAAACTAATTTAGCCTTCACATAGATAAGACATGGAAAGAAGTCAACATTCTTGAAAGCAGTGTTTTGAAAATAAATTAGTCTAAGAGGATATTACATGGCTGCGCAGGGATATGAATTTTATTTTTAAGTGGTCAAAGTATCTCTCAAGAGTGAGCAAAGCGAAAGAAGATAAGATATATTTGTATCCCCAAGTGGCCATATAATGTTCTGTTTATTTTATAGGTACTGATAAAATCCTTACATAAAACACAATTTCTTAAAAGATCCAGTTGCATTTCTGAGCAGGGAGCTCTCTTGTAATTGGCTAATCATGTTAGTAATCTTGGTGACACCAATATCCCCACAAATGGAAGATAAAAAAAGTATCTGAAAGTGATATGCATCATGAAAATATGATTTTTTAGTAAAGGCAACCTCTCACAGGAAAACATACTTAACGGCTTTTCTGATTTACAACTTTTCCATTTTTACCCATTGTCAACCTGTGAGCATTCCATTGTTGAGCGGCAAGCAACCCATTGGTGACTCATTTCGTTGGGTAACCCATTCCGTTGTCAAACTTGTGAGCTTTCTGTTGTCCTAACACAAGCTTTCCACTTGTAACTTGCTAGCAAAGCGGTTGAATGCCCTTATCAACATTTCTGAGATTGAGACAGGGTTTGTCCAGGTCCTTAAAAACCTTAAAAGTCCTTAATTTTCACTTTTCAAAATTTGAGGCCTCACAAGTCTTAAATTTTACAAAAATTAGTCATGGTCCTTAAAAGTCCTTAAATTTTTACTTTTTCTTTGTTATGATAATTTGATTTGATAAATGTCAACAATACAGGAGAAATGCATTTTCCAAGAATCTTAGCTCAAAAGGGCAGAGTTTACTGGGTGGCTTCAAGCAGTACCTGGAGATCCATACAGCGCTTCATGCAATCTTTGCCACAATATTATAAAAAGTCATGTTTTAGGTCAGTTCTGATGGTTGATGTCCCATGGCTTTGGCCCTCAAAAACCAATAATCTTACCTTAATAAGTCCTAAAAAAGTCTTCAATTTTTGCTTGGAGAAAAGTGGACGAACCCTGTGAGAGCTGCCTACAAGGGATGAAGTTCCAAACTGTGAAAGACTCTTTCAAACTCATAAGAAATTGAGTGAATTTTTTTTATCCATGCACCTCTCAATTCATCATGATCCATCAAAGTCAAAGAACATAGAAGCAGCTGTCATTCCAATATCCTTGCCAGTACAGATGTTAACGGTATTTTGTCTTCGGTAACTGGGAATGATCAACTAGCTCTTTATCTTGAAACACGAGAAATATGGGTGGCTCTGTCCTGAAATAATGAGGCACAAACGAATGCTGAAAAGGGTACATTTGTACAGGAAAAACACCAGAGGATTGACCAACAGTGTTCTTTAAGCACTTCTGAGTCAAGTTACACGTTTTAACTAGTTCCAGATCAAGTCCAAGGCCAAGTCCTTGTTCAGTAATAAGTATAAGTCCATATTATTAATTGTTCATACAAGTCCATAAATGTTGTTACAAGTTCCAATTACTCTAGTTAAGGCTCCTCAGTTTATAGTCGCAGCAGTTTGAACAGGTAGAACCTGCTCAGCGAGTGTGGTTGTGTGAGAAGCTGCTCTTTATGAAAATGAAGAACTTTCATAAGCAGCCAAAATCTTAAACCGTTGTGAGGTATTCTGTAGCTTGATCAGTTTTAAAATGGGCAAAACTCACGCACAAACTCAAAGGCCAGCTGGTCAAGCCAGCCCTCAACAAGATGGTGCCAAAGCCCTTGGCAAAGACACCGAAGATTATTTGGTATCAATGGCTACCGTCAGAGAGCTTTTAAGAGTTCAAGAGTCTACATCGTGGGCTATATATGTTTGATCGATGATTCATTCCTTTTCCACAAGACTCGATGGCGTTGTCGAATCTGTTGCTACTATCAAGACAAGCCTCAAATTTTCTTAAAAGGACATTGAGGCCCTCAAGCCGTTTGATGCAAAGCTGACAGAAATGGATAAGAACATTGACAGCCTTATTGGGGATCTGACAGGTCAGAGGCAGAAGACAGAGTATCTGGAAAACCAATCAAGAAGGAACAATATTAGAGTTAACGGTATTCTAGGATCAGATGGAGAAACATGGGATGAGGCAGAGGACAAGGTCAAGGATGCAATTAGAGCCAAGCTAAACATGGTTGTGGAAATCAAGAAGGCTCATCGTTTTGACCGGGAAAGACAAGCAAGATCCATCCAGGCAGCGACAACAAGCCAAGGATGATAGTTTGCAAACTAAAGGATTGGAAACAGAGGGAATCGGTTCTGAGGAAAGCTCATCAGGTAAAACCAGAAGGTTTACTGTACAAATGTTAGCAAAGATCTAGCTTTTGAGACCCTCCAGAGAAGAGAAGTGCAAATTCCTAGATTGAAAGCCGCAAAAATGACAGGCAAAGTCACATACTTCATTCTCAGTAGACTAATTATTATTCGTGACAGAGCAGGCTGAATTACCTTTTTATGATTTAGACGACAATGAGTTTAAGCTAACCTCGTTTGAATTCAAACATGGCAGGTCAATTAATTATGATTTCCATAGATTGGCCTGCCTAAAATTTAACCCTTATTATGCGTTTAAGAACTTTAGTTTATGTAAGGACATTGACTCTGATTCAAATTTATTTTCCAATCTTGGAAATGATGAGTATTATTCTGAAGCTAGTTTTAATAATATGGTTACTGAAAATCGAGTTCATTTGATCATGAATCTTAATGAAAATCATGGTACTTAAAAACCCATGAATTTTAGTAACAAATAAATTCATGGGGTCCTATCTTGTTACTTTTTCATTGGTTAGAAGAAACCATTACCCATGAATACCCTGTGAATCTGTAAAAATTTCATTGACCATGAAAACTTTTTAGATTATGCTATTTTTATGGCACTTCCAAGGTTTTTTTCATACCAATGAAAACTAAGAAAGTATTGGTTTTTCATGGGGTAGTAAAAACACTCACAACCTCCATGAAAACCCCATGAAATTTCTATGAAACTTGAAATGTATAAAAGTAAAGTTTTTCATGGGATGGTTTAAAGCACACAAACTTCATGAAAAATTACACGAAATCCCAATGAATTTGAGGGAAACCAATGAAATATGCATGAACTTGAAATGTAAGAGTCTGACTTTTTCATGGAGTTGTGGAAAAACACACAAATGCCCTAAAAACCCTATGAAATTACCTGGATACCAAATATGTGTTTTTCATAAAATACTGAAAGCTTAATTAAAGGAACTGACCTTCAAGATTAGTCTCAGTTTCTATTATTTTTGATCAGAGTATTTCTTTCTTTCCTGAGCTTTACCAACATGAATCATAGCTTGCATGTGAGTAATTATTTTCTCTCAATATAAAATTTTAGGTTATAATCAGGAACTCTCATTTCTTTCAATGATCATGAAACCAATAATTAAAACACCTTTGATCGACTTACAACAATCAAAAAATTATCTTGTTTTCAACAAATGATTTAACTTTAATTAAAAAACACTAAACTAATAATGAAACTTATTAATTTATCAAATTTCATCAATGTTTCTGTTCAAGAACTCGCAATAATTATTTCAAAATTCTGTAACTCTTGATCAAATGATTGTATGCGTTTACTATTATATAAACCCTGTAACTACAGTATAACAATAATCATATCGACAAATTTTTCAACTTCATAATTGGAAGTGGTATAGAATTTTGATACATTCTAATGTGATTAAATTCAAGAACTCTTCCAATGTACAGTTATTAGTAAAACATCTGAATTCTTTAATACAAATGTGTAATTATACAGACATGTCACCATTTTTTAAGCCTGCTATTACCATGGTCCTCATCCTTTGCTACTTTTAGGGTCTCAATTTCTTCACTCTGGAGCAAATGACTCAAACAAAAATCAAGTATAAGGACTGTTACATTTACAGTATAAGGCTTCATAACCCAATTTGGAACAAAAGAAAAACTTAATTTACATCTAAAAACATTGTAGATTTCAGTTTAAAGTGATTGTGGATTTATAAATGCGCCTCAATGCATATGAGTTCATCATTTTTCATGTCCTAGTTCAACCAAAGCTCAATCGAAGACAATGAAAAGTACCTCAAAACAAAGGCTTTAGTGTCCTGAAAATCGATTTACTGAGCATACAATAATACTTTTGTTAAACCACAGTGGATCATATATCTTGATTCCCATATCTTTTGTACTTGAGACTATTGCCTGGGAGAGCTGTACAAAAAGGTAAGGATCTAAGCTTAGACTTATCAGTTTTTGCGAACGGTTGCTCCTTCAAAAATATTTGCCAGATGGATCTTATGATAAAAAATGGACTTCGATAAAATTTACTTCAATGAGTGTGAGATTGCACTTTCAACACTGTTTGAAAATATCTGCATGGCTAAAACATTTTGTGTGGCATTTTTTCCATAACACAAAACCCCAGCTTTTCCTGCAACTTTTTTCCTTTTTTATTGTTGTTATACTGATGAAAAAAAGCTAGAATTTGTTTGCACAGAAACTTAAAAGACATCTTCCATGAGCAAAATTAATACAACTCATCGATTTTGACCACTGGCCAGTGGAAGTTGGCAGTTTCTATGGCAATTTCGATTTTGCTTTGAGTTTAAGCCAATCAGAAGCACTTGAAAACGAGACAACATGACCAAGAAGCTGAAGAGATTGATTGACCAAGAGCATAGTTTTTCGAATATAAACAACTTTAAAAGTGAGCTAAAAATCAGGATGAAAGAAGCAAATTTAGATCGATTAATTCAAAGACCTAATTTTATGCTTAATACGAATGTAAGAAGCAAATTGTTTAGAGTTTTCTTGCTGTTGAATTTGACAGTTTCAATAGTATCAAGTCATTCAAGATTGACTGAATTTCAATATTATTTACTACATTATTGATTCAAGTCGATTCATTTCCAGTTTGAAATTAAGGTTTTAGCAAACATCTTGTCATTCGATATGTTAACATATTCTTAGCCTGAACTGCCCAAGTTTTCTGTCATTATAACCCGTGAGCTTTCCATTTTTAATTTCTTTGTCAAACCCACAAGCAACTTACATTTGTAAGCCGCAAGCAACCCGTTGGAAAGCTGTGAGCAACTCCTTGGTAAGCCGTGAGGAACCCATTGATCACGGGCGCTAGTATAATATCAGTACATAGTTAATGATTGAAAGTGTAGCAGCTAGCATAATAAAGACTAGTGACCATTATTTTCACCCAATTACGTCTGAGTTGTCCTTTACTATTCTTGACAAATGCTATAGCTAAGTAGCTACCATTATTTTCACCGAATTGGTACATGTAGCGAAATTACCAAGCAACTAATTGTTTGGCTTTTGTGATAGTTTATTATTTGAACTCTCTTCTGCGACAGTGATCAATCAATTGTGGGTAAATCCGGATCCCATTGTGTTTTTTTGTGTGTTTTTTTTTTGGTTTTTGAGTCACGCCCTTAGTATAAGTAATTTAGGGCACATGAAATGGCTTCTGTTGAAGATCTGCAAAATTAATACATTTTGCGACATCAATCAAACACATAGATCAAGATCAGTCTCTAATCGGTTATTTCATAAAACTCTCTGGGAACCTTTAACAACAAGTTATTCTTCTCCGGCTTTTTCAAAACACAGCGATTTGACAGTGGTTTTAAAATTTTAATGAATAATCTTGTGTGCCAGCTGAGCTAAAGTAAACATGTAATGTTTGCCCTTTGTGACATTTGGCGGGTTCATATTGCTGTCACGCTGGGAAAATCTGTGAGTCAAGGTTGTTTTTATAAGAGGCATTTAGGGAATCTGTCATCATTGTCCCATAACAGCTGTCAAATTTGGCCGTTTTATTTAGCAGACGAGAAGACAAAGTAAATTCGTTCGTGGCTTTGTCAACCCCATCTAATGGTTAGTAACTAGCATTTAATGCCAATTTGGTGAAAATAACAGTAGCTACCTAGCTAAAGCATTTGTCAAGAATAGTAAAGGACAATTCGGACCTTATTCGGTGAAAATAATGCATGGTCATTAGTCTTTATTATTCTAGCTGCTACACTATCAATCATACTATATACTGATATTATCCTAGCGCCCGTGCGTTGATAAGCCACAAGCAACCATTATCAACCCACAAGAAGAAAATGGAAACAGAAAAGTCATTAAGTATGTTTTCCTGTGAGAGGTCACAAATCCTAGTATTTCATCAACATCTCTATATGATGAAAAAAAAATTTTTTTTTTTTTTCATGCACTTGTGAGTTGTATGTTTCAATTGTTGATTTTTCCAGTACAAATACCCCTGACTTATCATTGACCTGGTGGATTTTTCCATATTTAAAAATAAGGGCAGGTTCAGGGAAGCTATTATGCGGCCATGTGGTTTACAGATGCAACTGTTGTTCCCTTTGAATCAGAGATCAAGGTTCCAGGTGAAGGTTTCTGCTGGAAGGCTGTGCTTATGAAGGTTTTGCTTAGCTGGATCTTTGGCTTGACTGACCACCAACTTGACTTTCATAGTTTTTTATGGTTAATTCATGGATAAGTAAGATTCTTAGAAGTCAATTACAATACAGCATAACTTGTGGCAACAGATAATAAAGTTTATTAAAGAGGAAGAATAAAGTAACCAAAATGATTTTCCTCAGGGTCAGTGCCCTATTGTATGCCTCATATGTTTAGTGCACACTGTTCTGCCACCTCACCATGTGGGATACTGCAAGTGTATAGCAAACTTGATTCTTATCTTAAAATTTCAGAGTGTGGTTGATTCAAGTGCTCAAAAGCTGGTCAGCCTAGCCCAGCAGTGGGAGAAGCACAGGGCACCCCTGATTGATCAATACAGAGAATTGAAAGTTTTGAATGCTAACAGAGTGGTATGTGAAGCAGCATTGTTTCAACTTACACGTACTACTACATGTTAAATTTGGAGTCTGTTGCTTGGATGATCATTTTTTTTATAATCTTGATAGACTGACTGCTGTACTGGGCTTAAAATTTTCTTATGCAAGAGGTGGTTAATTTTTCTTCTCAGGAAGTGGCTCATGATTATACATTTTTATGCACACAATTATTAATTTATAAGGATTCAATAATCGATTGAATCAGGCCCCCTTTTTTGGCAACAAAGTAGCTGAGTGTTGAATACACTTTGTTGAGTCACAGCTTTTAACCTTACCCTGTGTTTGAAAACATAGGAGAAACAGAAATTCTGCAGGAAAGTAGTGCATTCAGTTTTTCTGTTCACATTTCTGGCATCATTTTTTTTTCTTTTGAAGCAGTTTCATACATTACCAATCTTTTTGAAATTTTTACAAAACTACATAAAATTAATGGTATTTGGGGTTTCAGAAGCAAAATGTCTCTGAGTTTGTTATAGTTCCCCCGAGTGTTTCCTTTAAATTATAAAAAATTGAGAAAACGCATGTTTATTAGGCTGGGCTCAAAGTTTACTTTTGGTTTTGGGTACACATGTGAGACAATTTCTAGGCGCACTGTTAAAAATTTTAGGAGCACAGCTTAGGATTCTGAGAGCAAAAAAAAATCAAAGAAGTTTCAGACATTTTTTGTATAAGTAGTTGTTAAAAAGAATAAAAAAGTGTCTCACTCAACATTGTTTTAAACTCTGTGGTGCATGTTTTGTTTGGGACCTTGTGTTAAATCTGCATTTTTTTTTCATTTATAATATAACTTCTTTGTCAGAGTAAATAAAGATGGTCAAGTAAGTAAGGATTAGCTCAAATTCAGTCAAACTAAACTCCAGCTATTTAGGCACTCGCTGAGTGTAATCGTTCATGATTTTGTAGGTGCACAATTGGAATATCAAGTTGTATGTGTGAACAGTTGGTCATAAACTTCGAGCCCTATTCTCCTTTGAAGATTGAAGGTTTGCAAGGACTTCTTGCTGATTGTAAATGTTATTTCTACCTATACTTTCCTTGCTTTTTGCATAGGATGAAGCTCAAAAGAAATTGGAAGAGATCAAAACTTTGCGAAACAAGATGAAGGAAGTAGCAGATGATGCACGAGGAAAAGAAGATCTACACAGACAACTAGTCAGTTAACAGTCATGTCTTATGTTGGAATTTAGAGACAGTGATTTACATGAGTTGTATGAACATAACTTTGGGAGTTGGTAACTTGTGACTTAAAAGATGGGATAGAAAGGATATTGAGTGAATATAGTAAAAATTAATACAAAATTTCTTTTAACAAATGGAGATGTTTACTTTTGAAATTTAGATAAAAAAGAGAGGAGGATAAAACAAAAAGGATCCATCACCATTAGATATTATAAGACTTAGTAAAGAACCCTAAATGTACAAGGAGGCATGTTTTGTAGCAAAAGATAAAACCTTATCTATAGGGAGATTTTAACTTGTGTTTTGCATAAACTTATTGATCTGATGGACAGTTTTTAAGTTAGCAGATGAAGGTACTAACTAAAGGGTCTAGTACCAAAAATTTTTCCACTAGACCGTTTGATTAGTATCTTCATTGTTTAATTGCGTAAGTGACTTTCGATGAAGTTGTCAACACTCCTTACAATAAATAATAAATTTTTAGTAACCCTGCATGCGATTTCGGTGTATTTCTAAAAAGACGCTTTGCCGTCTTTTTCAAAAAAGACGGCAATTACCGTCTTTTCACCGTCTTTTTGCCGTCTTTTCACCGTCTTTTTAGCGTCTTTCTTTTGATTAGCGTCTTTTGAAAACAAAGAGTAGCGTCTTTTTATTACAAAGAACGAAGCGTCTTTTCGTCTTTTTGGTGTCTATGTGACAAAAGGCTTTGTCTTTCTTTTGTATTCGGCCGTAATTGATTACCTACGGCTACAGCATCGATCTGCAAAAGTTTTTTTTGCATTTGGTTTGATACTACTGACAATAAAGAAAACTATAGTTGGAAACGAAACTACAATTAAAATAAAATGTTGTGTAGATCACGACCTGATATCCGTGAACCGCTTTTTGAAAATTACTTTTTGTAACTTTGCCGTGCGATCACTAAACCAAGTGTAAACATGTAAAAGGCCTATTTAACCTTCACATTCGTCGTCAAAGTTTTGATTTCAATGTCAAAACAGCCATGAAACAAGAAGTTAGCACTCCTTGCTCAAAAACGATCGACAAACAAGTTTGCAAATTCTAAAATTCTTACGGAACGGCGTTGAAATTGACAGCTAGCACGGCT
>JAOBAT010132008.1:0-12326 GCA_026413305.1 Hydrozoanthus tunicans | reverse complement strand
CCCTCCTCCCTTCCCCCCTTGGGCTTGTATAACTAAGGTACAGTTTCAGCTCTGAGAAGCGAAAAGAGACTTCCAAACAGCTTGCCATGGAGCTTTCTAAATACTGATGCCATGTATCCTGAAAACATGAAACCTGTATTTTCTGCCGTAATCAGTGGTTTTCCGAACGACTCTTCCTCAAAACGAACGACTTTTTCGCGGTCGCCTTCTTTTTCCAGAGTCAAATACAGCACTGATGGCAAGACCACAGGTGGACCAAGCACTGGTGTGTATTTCTGTTCAAATTCCACACGAATGCTGTTTTGATAATGACGCTCCGTAGCAGAAACAGTCTCGGATGATTTTAACGTGTACTGAAGGAGTGAGAGGCAATTCATTAAGCCATCGCGGGTGTCTACGTGCAAACAAGGGTCGTCAAACGTCATGTACTCTGCAAAAACCTTCTCTATCATCTCGGGCGCGACTGGCTTTACTCCGTACAAGTTCAACACAGTCTCGACGAGCTCCTTTCGTTGTTTGGGAACTTGTGAGGCTGGTAAGGGTGGTGACAACTCCTCGCGTAGCGTCCTCGGACATTTCTTTAAGTGATAAACCAAATACCCTTGAATAGCGGAGTAATAAGCGAAGCTGACTTGTACTACTCGCTTTAGAATACCCATCGCGACGCAATTCGTGAGCTTTTTAACAGACTTAATTACGATCCGTTTCCAATGGCACACTAGATACAAGAAATGGGCCTTGGAAGCAGAAAAAGGTTCACATGGGTCTATGGTTTTATGACTTTAAAAATAATACTAGTGTGCTTAGTGACCAGGCCAGCCTTCAGGAAGGGGAGACTGGAACTAGGAAGAAAAAGTTTACAAGTACTAGTATGTGTGTACCTATAGCATATAACATTTTATGTTTTTCAGCTAAGAACTCCGTCGCCCACGTGCTTGAAATAGCATTTTTGAGTTTATGAATCAGTTAGATAGTTAGCTGAATTACAACTAAAATGCTGAGAGGAAGAGAGCAAGCGGAAAACCCCAACCAGTCTTTACTGTCAGAGGAGATCGCTCTTAATCACAGACACGAAGAGATGTAAGACCATCCAAGATGATTGTAGGAGAACACTCTTTATATGCTGTAGCCCCTATCAAGTAGAGTAAACTATATATATTTTACGAGTTTATACAGAGCGAAACCTTGTTCAATGGACTAGTCAAACAGCAATACCGTTTATTCGAATTTAATCTAATGTTGCTGATCATGTCAGCATCTGGATCGGAAGCTTTCATGCGCTCAAGTCATGTTATGTATTTCTATATTTAAATCGATAACTATATGTACTTGCTTAGAATAACAGGTCATGTATGATCCACAGGATCTAACCAAAGTAACTATAACTGAAATTTAATTACGCTAGATGTTTTGTACTATTTTGGTTTGTTTTCCCCCAAGAACTTAATTTAACCAAAGCACTAGTACTGTTTGTTTCTCTTCAAAGTACCATTTAAAATAATTTACAAAATGATAAAGTAATGTCAGTTGAATAGCCATGCAGGATACAATGAAGCAGACTAGCCCTCTTGATATTAGGAAGTGTTGTTTTCAACAAAAAACAAAATATGTAAAAATATCAAAATTCGTGCAGTCAAATGCAGTTCAGTCCTGAGATAACTTGCAAATCTGACCAGTACATATTTGTTCAGAGGAGAAACTGCACTACTTATAGTCAAATAGCTTCAAAAACACCAGCGATTATGGTTATTGTTATAAATACCTTTTTTAAAATCTTTAGCTGAAATATTTCATTTTCATTGTTTTCGAACTGAAATTACACTTTTGTGTACATAGTACAGGAGACTAATAAATGATTCCCAAAGCATAAGTTGATGGGAATACATATGTAGTTAATATCTACTAGAAATCATCTGAAGCTTGGCTGGTACAGTAAACACAAGAAGTCTTAAGATGACATGAAAAAAAGAAACCCACTAACAGATAACCTTTTGTTTTGAACCTTACACATTAGACTTGCAAAACGTGAGCTCCTCATGCAAAGTGGAGAATCGCTAATGAGGAGCAAGGAAACCCAAGTGCAAGTGTCATTAGGCGACTGGCGAAGAGCTAAGGAGCGCAATGAACAGTTGTTATCGGTTTGTACACGGTTCAATAAAATTCAGTCCAATTTTCCCAAGGGCATCAGTCATATATTTTGATGGTTGGGGGGCAGGAAAAATATTTTTGGGTCTTGAATTTCGACCCAAGGGGTTTTTTTTTTGCAATTTTGGTCAAAATGGGAGATGCAAGGGCTGTTTGGGGGGAATTGTATTTTTCTTCATCTCAAGTCAACAATAGAAATAAAAATAGAACCTGCACCTAGATTTTTGTCAAACTTTCCTCATTTGTCAATCATTATATGCAAACAGCAAAAATGGAGTAAAAATGGGGATATGATTGATACAAATAACCCCTCCAGGGCTATTTTTCTGTTGTTGTAAGCTTGAAGTTAAAACTATAAATTTCTTATGTGGCCTACCAAGATAGCATCGAGGAGCGTAAGGGAAATAAAGGAAGATAAGTTAAAGAGCACTCCTGGATAAGGAGAATAATTTTCTCGTGATTTTTAGCAAAAACATTTTTGGTAAGGAGACATTTTTGTGTGCTTTTGTTGTTACTATATTTCAATACCTCAAAAAACAGTGTATTCTTGTCTATGTTTTTTATTTTTTTTCCACCATTGCAACACTCAGATTTTTCCTATTCTTTCTCTTCAGAGAGTCGTGTTGAAATTTGACTGATTGACGAAAAAAACTTTAGAAACTTTAGGAAAACTGGCAAAACATGCTCTTTTTTACCCCATTTCCAAGGGGAGACTGGAGCTAAGTTAAACAAAATGCCGAATATATTATGAAGAAAACTACTTTTTTTGCATTATTTTTTCTGATATGTCTTCGAGAGCTCAACATTCACTAAAATATGACAAAAATGTGTAAACATTTTAAAATTTCTAAAATGCGCAGTAAAGATGCGCAATGCAAAACTGGGGAATTACCTTAAACACAGTTTGTTGGGCATGCTGAAATGTGGGGATTTGTTTTGGCGTAACTAGACAAATTCTGTGATTGTGATTTTCTTGGTGTAAAATTAATAAAGTATAAACCTCTGTCCAAAATCTCAGTTTAGAGCAATAGCAGCTGTTTCCATGATCTACTTACAAGAACTGCATTTTTGAGAATGATTCAAAGGAGGTAGAACTAATTATTAACAAAAAGAAATATTTGTAACCCTTGTTTAGTTTTATAGTCCTTACTCATCTCACCTAATTTTAATACCTTTTCTAATAAATTGCATTTTTTAAATATTCTCCTGATCTCAAAAAAATAGTCAAGTTTTAAACTATTTGTTTAAAGCCTTTTATCTTAATTTCTCTATATTTTAGATTTATTTATAAAATTATTACCGAGAAAGAAAAAGCAATAACACATGTATTTTTGAAACAGGTTCTATTTCAAGATGGTTACTCAGTCTAGGTTATTTCCTTTGCTACTTTGGAGTAGCAATGTCCTGTAATTTTATATTATTTTCCCTTGTGGGAAGATGTTACAGGTTGAAGTTAGCTTCAGGTTAAATTTATTTCAACCTACTACTAAAGGTTATTGTTTTTATAATTATACTAGTTTAGAACTTTAAAACATTTAATTTTTCAAAGCTTTAAATGTGAGGCACATTGCCTGCAGGGAATATATTAGGCACATCATTCTCTATGGTAATAATTCAAATTAATGGCTTAGATTGTTGAATGGGGTAAGAATAATTTTAGGACAATTAGAGCTTAGGGTTTGAGGTTTAGTGCTAGCACTTACCCCAAATCCTAACTCTAAATCCTTACCCTAAGCCTAAACCCTAAAATCTAACATCATCTTAGGGTTTAATTTAGGGTTAACTTCAATATTCCCAAACCCTATGTATACCCTAAACCTAACTCGAAACTCTAACCCTAAATCTTTACCCTAACCAGCCTGTCCTTCAATTAAAAAAAACTACTATGCCTTAGATTAAAAATTAATTGTTCTGATACTAAAACACCCAGCATTTAGACCCTTTTGTTCAAATTTAATTAGTATTTTTATACATTTACATATACTGTACTGTAGGAACTAGAACAAATTCACAATGGCTTACAAGAAGCAGCTTACACTCCTGACGATGCAACTTTTGTGGGGATGAGGGTAAGTAAGGAGTGTCTCACTTTGTCTGCTTCAAAAATCTTTACTGCCTCACCTTTTGATTAAGCTGATCTTTAAAATTACGGTTCTGATTGTGTTGATAGTATGTTGAAATTTTGGACCATATATTAGTATAATGTGCAAGAGTTCAGCAAAACTAGACTGACTTAAAACTTGAAATCAGTTAACTTGTCTAAGGTTTGATGGCAAATTATAGCCCTACAGCTCAGCAAATCAAAATGCAAGGGTTGCTCAAGGCTGAGTTTGTACGGCAGGTGTAAGGGGATTGGGGAGAGCTTGGTGAGAAGATTATAATTATGGGGCTCCCTAACCCCTTTTGTGCCTGCTACGTAGATTTCTGAAGGTAACATTAGTCTTGACAAAGATATGGTTAGTTTATAATTAGCAGAGGAGTAAGTCAAGTTGTTTGTATCAGAGGCTACCAACAAAGTTAGTATAGATATGGTCAGTGGGGGAGATCAACTGCCTCATGTCTCAAATTTATATTTAACTGAGTTGAATAGCTTGTCTCAGATTTTTTACTCTAGCTGAACAAGACTGTCAGTGAGCAGAAAGCTTCTAGGTCGAAACACCGTTTGCAGGGCCAAAACCTTGATTGTTCTTTGTTAGTACTGTACTTACTGAGTCAAGAACATAGAAGAAGAAATTGTTCAAAAGCATCATCTTTTTATTCAGGACAGTTACTGGAAAATGGTCAATGAAGAACAATCCCGGTGGCTTGTTAACAACAAACCGAGGTCATCACCTTCAGAGGTTAAGAGAAAGCGCTGAACAAATGAGTGAAAAACTGTTCAACAACTTGAAGTTGTCTTTCCGAGACAAATCGAGTTCTGTGAAGTCATATCTTGGAAGGGCTTCAGAAGCGGCGTAGAACAACAATAAGCACTTGTTCAGGCAGTCCTCGGTACTTCATGTTGCTTCCGAGATGGTTTTCGAGTCGTGCGAGGGCAGAAAGTGTGCGTTCTGATGAAGTCGATGAAGTTCGTAGAGTTTGTGTACATCTCCTAACAGTGTTTTAGTGACAGAATCTTGTTGAAAGTTTCACATATGGTCCTTAAATACTTCGGGCAGCGCACTTGTCACTGCATCATGTATTTGATAAAGCTTGTGGCCCAGTCTGTCCCAGGCTCTTACTCCGCCCCGAATGGGCTTACTCAGTTGCCTACCTAGTGTTAAATGTTCTATTGGAGTTTCAACGCTGTCCTTTAATCGCAAAGGACCATATGTGATAAACTGGTGTCCTCTCCTCCTTAGCTCGACCATTAATTTTGGTTTGTTCCAAATGCTTGGGGACTGGGTCCCTGTGATCCTATTAGCTAAAATAAAAATGAACACTCGAAAGTTTTTGCTGGGAAACTATTATCGTCAAGGACCAGAGGTAATGTTTTACTGGGTTATTTTACCAGAAAGAAATCTTACCATCAAATTTATGCATTCAGTTGTTGCAACGGTGTACAACACTGGAGAAACGAAGCAGAGTTTACTAGCCAGATTCAAGCGTCTACATCCCTTCATTGTCACTGCCTCAAGTTAGTTTGTTTTTGTATACTTACATTTTTATTTGAGAATAAGAGGAGCCTAAAAAGCATTTTAGAGAGAATCTTTGCACACCGAGGCGATGGGGATTTTCTCCCGCCTCCCAAGTTCCTGCATGGGCAGGGATGTTCTAATTCGTTTTATTATTCTTACAAGTTTTTTTTTTTATTTTTTTTTTATGAAACTCTTTCTCTATTTCACGTTGGTGTATATCGCTGATTTTTTTATCGCTTAGAGAAAATCAAACTAGTTGACGCTTAAGGAAACAATTTTAACATAAACTTAGATTAGAACTTTAAGTAAAACGTGAAAACAAACCGAATTTGAGTAGTTCTTTGCATTAACTTCGCCCCCTTCTAAAGACAGTTTCGTCATATTTTTTCTTTCGTTCTTCATCAAGAAATCGGATTCTGAAAACTTTAATTTCAAAGTAACTAATGTAATCAAGTATATCTCGGCGAGACGAGCAGTTTCCGCATCGAGTAAATAAAAATATTGGTGCAAAATATCTTGTTTGCGATTCCTTTCTTGGTGCACAAAGTTTGATTTTTTAATTATATTTTATTTTTTATTACTAACTTCAAAAAATATAGGTACAGTTTTAGGAAAAACTCGGAACCTAAGTTTACTATAAGGTTCTCCAGTTTTGGTATAGGTCCTGTCATCTTTTCGTTTGTATAGCTTTCACTAACTCAAATGCCGAATCGGCAAGAGCGAAAAGCAAACCATAAAGGAAAGCAAAAATTAAAAGTAAAAAAATGACCGTTCCAAACTTAATCATAAGTGTACATAGTCTCAGGAACCATTTTGCCAGATGTAAACAACAATTTTACAATTGAGGAAGTATTTTGGAAGTTTTAATATTGTCCAAATACGAGATGCTGTTGAAGCTTTTGTTTGTTTACTTATATATTTGCTCTGAAGCTCATCTTGTACGGATTGCCGCTATTGTTGTTGGTGACAAAAAATGCCGAGTTTTAATCAACTAATTAAAAACAAAACAGTTTAGGTAATCTTATCCAGTGACAAGTAGCTTTTAGCTTTTGGTTCAAAGCGCTTGCGTTGCATTTTCGCCAGTGTTTTTTCTGAACAAAATGCATGGAGCCAATTCTGGAAGATAGAATACTGGCTTTCCAGGGAAGAAGTGAAGCTAGGCAACTGATATGTAACTGTGGTAATTGAAAAGACAATGCAAAGCCCTTCAAAACATCCATAAGCATAAATTTCACTGCTTTGAAAATTGGATGTAAAATATCCTAACATGATGAAATTGTGAATAGCCAGTTTTATAATCTAATCTTTTATCTACCATAACTAGCATCATTGTCAATGGAGATGATTTTTATTCTATAATTCTGACTGCCGCAGCTCCCTCTGATCTTTTCATTCTTTAGTATTTAAAGGACTGCAAGTGTTTGACATGTTTGAGAAGCCGCTAACCCAGCGGAAATGAAATCATGAAAGCTAGCGCCAATCCGGATATTTATAATTCGTAGTTTTGATAACTCGCGGATGTTTAAATCGAAGACTTCACCAAGGATATCTTCGACATTATTGAGCCAGATGAGCAGCAACGAAAATCTTGGCGACTTGCTCTTTGGTTCTCTAAGTGAGTCTCAACCAAAATCTTTTTGAAAAAAGGCAGTGGAAGAGCAACAAATGTATATGACAATTCCAGCAAAGGGGCAGATAAAATTCTTCGGTTGCAGCGTAGGGACTAGCAAAAGGGCTCTATATAACGAGCATAAGTAATTAGTTTGCAGAAAAGCAGAGTCCTAACTTCAGACCTCGATGGCACGACACAGTAACATGTTAAATGAATCCTGTCACACGATGACACTGGTGCAATACCACATTGATAGCCAACCCCCAATTCCTTTCTTTACATTCTTCTTTTTTGTGATCCTACCGACGGTGTTGCTAAATTTCCTTGTTCTCATAACTGTCCATAAGACGCGAACACTTCATTCACCTTCCTTCGTGCTTCTCTGCGGGCTGGCCTTCTCCGATTTCTTGCTTGGCCTAGTGTGTGAACCCCTAGCCATCGCATCATACAGTGTACAAAACTGTGACTCAGATACAGCTCCCATATTGCTGAAAGCAATCTGGTATACGTCTTTCTTAATAATGGCAGTATCACTAAGCACTACAATGGCAATTAGTGTAGAGCGATTGCTCGCTCTAAAACTAGCGACGCGTTTTCGAACCGTAGTTACAAATAACCGTGTTGTGATATTTCTGGTGTCGTCTTGGACATTCAATCTTGTCTTGACAACAGTTGCAGCGACCTTCTTAACAAAAGCGACCTCCCTAATATGGTCAACGATGGTGTTTGTTCAAGTTCCTGTAACAGTGTGCTCCTATATCAAGATCTTCCTAACGATAAAAACACAGTCTCGACAGCTTCAGCCACAACAGATACAAAGACGTATTGCACGGCTTAAAGCGTATCAGAGATCAGTCAACACAGCGTTCCTAATTTCAGGAATAGTTCTCTTGTTGTACCTTCCATCTGCCGAAGCCTGCGTTTTGTTGTATTTCTTAAAAGAGAATAACCCTAAGCGGAGCAGTGTTCTTGTTTTCACCATCGCTCTTCTGTGCTGCCACTCTCTACTAAACCCGATTGTCTGTTTCTGGAGAATGAAACAGCTACGGAAGGCAACCGTTGGCCTACTTCAACGTTGGAAATCAGAATTGTTGGAGTTTCTGAACATGTATAAACGAGATAAAGTTGGACCAAGATGATTCCTTGTCGTATATCAAGGCATTCAAAATTTCAGTGCTTCGTTATTCAGTTGAGAACTGAGATTTCGTCTCTTAAGTCTGACTTCAAAAAAATTGCAATTTTACGTGCAAGATTATTTGCCCGAAAATAATCGGGAAATTGGGCGAGTAACAATCGGTTAGTTAAACAATGTCACGCCCACGGACATCGTTTTTAACCAGATCATATTGTGCGACAAACAACCTTCCAGAATCTTCATTGCATAACCACAACTTTTCATGGATGTTCTGACTTGGTTCATGGGCGGCTTTGACGACCTGACAAAGTCTAAAGTACCAAATTACAGGAAGAAGTCATAACTCATTAAGATTTCCAGGAAACGGAAAGTTTGAAGACTATAGACGAAATGCTTGCCGTTCGCAGGTTCTACTGCGACACAGAAACTGAACTCTTGCTTTAATCACTGCGGGTGCGTTTCCGTACCACAAAAGAACGTATTCGAATATGCGAAACTGACCCACTTTGTTATTCTTAATGATTCACCTCATAAGGAAGGGTAGCCGGTAGCTCTTATGTTTTGAGCGATTTCGCCCTTATTGTGGCTGAGGTTTCTTCTAAGTGGCTTCTAAATTAGGCCCTCCATGATGGATTTCACAAACTTGACTCCAGTAAGTACTAGCTCCTCGGTCGGACTGCTCCACGTTTTTTCCTTCGCCTCTTCCGTTTTACAATTGTCAAGAATGACAAGTGTTTTCAAGAGATACATCGTCGTTAGTTAATGCTCCTTTAAGGCAACTCCTTGTAACGTCGTGTCCAACTCCATCTGTTAGCGTTAAGAGTTGTTCCTGTTTAAGGAAAATCTTGCAGTTAGCTCATTATAGGGGAACACGCTTAAAGTCCCTATAAAGCTTATTCTTTTAAGTTCCAGATGAAAAGTAGAACCCTTTAATAATATTAGTTTTCCAAAATAAAACTTTTTCTCGCCGTTCCTGTTACATTCTTTAGACTTGAAGCGTGCAATGATGACGTAGCAGGAGGCATATGGCGTAGCACGAGGCATAAAGCAGAGACAATCTTTTTTGTCTAAAAAAATCAATTCTGGCTACAATAGTCACATTGTTATAGCTTTAATCAATGAATTATTCCCTTGAAATTGTTTGAAATAAAAATTCTATGATATTTTTTAACAGAAATGAAACTTTTGAAACAAAAACCGCATATCTTACTGCTGCTACGTCACGGGTTACCAGTCCCCAGCCTGCTCGGTCAAAATTTACACTCCAATCTTTTTTTTTTTTATCAAAAAGCATACTTTGAAGTAGAAATTTTCTTTGGTTATTCAAATATTGAGTTCAAAGATGACAACAGTTTTAACCCCAAAAAATAAAAAAATTAGGCTTCATAGGGACTTTAAAATTACTGGTAAACTTCCCTTTAAGCAATCCGAGATAAGCTAAAGAGGCTTCTGGCCGGCTTGCTACAATGTCTATTCTCTTAATTATTTCTTAGTTGTTTTTACCAATAACATATTGCATTTCTCAGGGCTTTCGTGTAGATAAAAAATACCGCTGCTTACATTTTTCTCGTGAACTGATTTTTAAACAATAATGTATTCCAATGAACATTAGTCAATGAGAATTACAATCACTAAGACTAGAAAAAGATTGTACAATTGTAGATTTATGACTGATATTGAATGAATATTTCAAATCTGAAGCCACTGATTGGCATTGACGTAATGTCCGTAGTGTGATACAAGTTGAAAGATTATCTTAACAATTAGCCAACAGTGTTTGATCTTTAGATTCCATATTAAGCAATTTCAATGATACCCGTTACACTAAACCATGATCACTAAACGGCAATAAATGCCAGCTGCTTGGAGGGGCAAATGAGTGCAGGCCAAAAAAGAGGAACTCAAGAGCTCCAATTGATTCCAGAGACCTTCAAATTAATTTGAAGCCTGAAATGTTCTCCGAGACATAGGACTTCTTAATGAAACAAACAAGAAACGAAACATTAGTAAGCAGAGTTACCTCGAACGCCTTCCCGCAGCACAGTCTCAACAATGTTAAACACTTTGTTATCTTTGATATTAAAGTCTCGTGAGCTGTTGGATAATAAAAATCATTTTATCAATCAATATGGTTGTGACCAACAAGAGTTAGCAAAAGGTAATGGCCTTGAATTTGTTTGAATCAAGTCTCGGTAATCCCCTGAGTTCATAAATCGTCTTTTCCGTAATTATTGAACTTTATCATTTTCGTTTCGTTTTAGACTTTACAATAAAGTTTCTTATAAAGCATTTGAGGCAAACTTGAAAAAACATGCATGTAGTTCCGCTTTGGCAAAAGAAAAAAAAACAAAAAAACCGGCAACGTTAGATCACAAAAATTTTGTTTTTTTGCTTCATTTTAGTTTTTACTTCAAAACGACCGAAACAACCCTATCAGTTCGACGCAAACCTACACTTATTACAGAAGTGTTATAAACGTAGCAAAACGTGGTGGCAAAAATAAAAGTTCCAGGGTAGTAATTTCTCCAAGTTCGCGGACTTTACTTAAAAACTGGTTATCAACTAAGTATATTCAATAATTTTCACCGTTTGGACTTCAACAACTTCAAAAATACACGTGCACTGACGCATTATGGGTAGTGTCCATCATACCTTGCGATGAAATGCTTTCTCGTGAATCCGTTATGTCAACTAGAAGTTTAAGAAGTGTCTTCAAGATTTCATGTGAATGACAAGGAACTCTAGAAATTAAAAAAATGAACAACATTCATTCACCAATCTTTCAGTTATTTTCCAGTTCAGAGTTTATAATATCAAGAATTTTGAGCGTAGTAAAAAGGAAAGGGCTTTAAAAAGGGTACACTACTTCGTCTAAGCAGCCGAAACCAAAACTAAACAAAACGCAGAACTCAAAATATGCTTCAAAAACTAATTGATTAGTGGACCAATTTTCTATTATATAACTTTCGAGTTATGTCCCGGGAAAAAGTTGAACGAAATCGACACAACGTAAGCCAAAACGTGAGAAGTACCCGAATAAACACCTGCATATAAAAACTAAGTTTAACTGAGGGAAAGTGCAATCTTACAAGTGAAACGTAAAAGAAAATAGTTCACAAACGCTCTGCCTACTTACCTCGGCCAAGTGTTGAGAATGACAGCCTGAAGGCACTCTAACAAGCAGATACGAGCTAATTCTTCAGGTCCATCATACACAGCGAGGTGAGAGAAGATTACTCGTAACAACCTCTATGGGAAGAAGATGAGAATTATTCTTACAGCAAATACCAGTACCACTGAAACTCCTAATGAAACTGCTACTGCTACTGTCTCTGACCCGGCCACTTCCACTACATCTGCACCTAGCACTTCCAGCAGTTTTCCCTATCAAAATTGCGGCCACTGAGCACTTTTACCACCACCTGAGTGAATGTACATATACCAAAACCAGGCCAGCAAGATTCAGCTTGATATTATAAATATAAGCAACAATGATCTATAAGATAGTAACTAAAAGGCAAATTGTCAGTTCGGAAAGTGTTTATCCATGTACACTAAGTCCTATAAAATGATGTTAGCTATCCTGCACCTTTTGGTGTCGTAAAACTGTAACTCCCATGTGTTCAACAAAGTCCTTTAAGTGTAGTGCGTATGCCTGGAATAAAAAAAAGTAAACTGTGAAGCTTTGATGCAAGAACGAAAAACTACCTGAACAGTGTGCAAACAAGGGGGAAGTGGGAGAGAGCCGAGGTAAGAGTGGGAAAGCAGGGAGAAGGAGGGACGACGTTGGGGGGGGGGGGGGGGGTTGGGGGGGGCC
>JAOBAT010131986.1:2025-12326 GCA_026413305.1 Hydrozoanthus tunicans | reverse complement strand
TTTAGGGTTACCCCCCTTTCCTAGGTTATGTCCAATATATGACTTTCACCGATTCGAACGAAAACACTTAGAAAATGGGGGGCAGGGTGAATAGACAAGCTAATTGTCAGTGCTTAGCCATTGCCACAACATAGACCTCTAGTTAACCAATCACAGTCATCCTACAAACACAGCTAAATAATGGTTAGGCCCTCTCAAAACTACTCCATTTTCATTTTTGCTGTGTTTTCAAAAATAATTAGGTCCACACTGATTGATTTCATATCAGTTTTAACTATTTTTTCCACAGAACCTGCATTGGTAGCTGTGTTTGATCTTATAACTAAAAGCAGCTATCCTGTTCAAATATGTTAAAATTATTATGATTTTATTTATCGTGTTCCTGGGCATAAATATGTTTTGGTCCTTTCTCAGAGCTCATTTTAACCTTTAACTTCCATCAGGCTGAAATGAGCTATGCCCAAATCATTCTTAAAAACTTACAACAAATACTACTGTATCCTGTATTTTGATAAAAATTATTGAACATAATATTTAGTGTATTCATTTGTTCTTACCGTCTCTTAAGTGCAACCACTTGTACATCCAAAAACCATTGCCAACCTGCCTCTTCTCTCTCTCCGTACAACTAACATAAGTTACTACCCCAGCAATGTCACAGATGGTTCCTTGTGGACAAAGTGCCAGTGCTCCACAGTCAACAAACCTACCACAAGGAAGTTTCAATTGAAAATCAAACAGAGTCTTAAATTTGCTTACCTAAACCTACAAAAAAAACTTGCATTCAGCGAGCAGTCTTGCTGCTTCATGAGTTATAGATGATTGTTTCTACAAGGCAACTTCGAGTGAGTCTATTCTTTAGCTTTGAAGGCAGATTTTATTTGTATCAAAGGTCAGAACAAAAATTCAAGTAAAAATAATATTCTTGGTGTGCACTCAATCTCTAGAGACATCAAAGACAAAAGACGAGGCAGCCATGTTAGAGTACTAAACAAAAGAAATCATCAAAATTCTTTTGTTCAAGGGAACCAACTTGGCTGCTAAACGTCAGGTGCACACCAACAACAGAACTATTCTTAGTTTTTCTGTGAGCAGATGTACTGACTGGTGAGTTGGCAGCGAGACTTGATTTTTTGACCAACTGGCAATGGTTTTATCACCACAAATCATGTGACTGTTTGTCTATGCATGTATCAGTGGGCAGTGACCCTGGGGATCAAAAGGTGTTTATAAAAGATACCAAACCAAACCCTTCAAATTTCCAGGGTATGGGGCAAAGGCGCTTGACAATTTCCCCATCCTTGTAGTCTCCTTTGCAGCTGTTGTGGCTTTTGTTCCCTCTCCAACAGAAGCCATGCTGGCTGTGAAGGAGACTGTCCACCCCTGGGGATGCAGCCTAGAAACAGAAATCTGATTTTGACTGAATTGCACTTTTTTCGTTAATCCTTGTGTAGGAAGCAATTGAATTGCTAGATCAGTTAATGCCTGATCAGTCACTAAAAAGCAAAAAAATCTTTCAAGTGTGACTGTACTATCTGACAAGACAAATCCCAGGTTGGACATACAAATGTTGATCTATGACTAAATCAACATTGATGCAAAAGAACTAACATTCTCGATCACCTCGGATCAAAAACTTGTGACTGTCTTAACAAACCCCTATCTATCCCTTGGTTGTCCGGGGCAGCTGCTGATATGTGCATTAGAATCATAATTAATACTAAAATGTACTGTCTAATATATAGTGACTCATCAAGGCCCTACAGGGAGTTGTACACACTTACTTGTTTTCTTTCAGGGTCAACAAAAAATAATGAATGAACCCTTGGTATAATACCAAATTCCAGGGTCCAGTTCCTCAAAACTCTGATTAACTTAACCCAGGGTTAACTCTTAACAAAACCTATTGGTTGTCATGGTAATTAACCCCGGGTTAGCAGTAATCAGGTTTTGAGGAACTGGGCCCAAATGTCCAATAATTGTTGCAAGTGTCTTGTGATCCAACACTGTTTAAAATAGTAATAAAACAATGATTTTGATGAAAGATTAATAAAGAGTAGTGTCAACAGAAACCAAACCTGATTTGAGGAATCTGTCATATTTACATTAAGTTTCCTTACCTGTATGGCACATCTGGAATTTGATACTCTTGACTAAGATCGTCTGGGGAGAGTTTGTAGATCTCTCCTGGGGGATTTGAAGGGTTGAGAGACAATTCAACATTCACAGTTGGCTTTGTAGTATAAACTGTGTTATTCCTTGGTCGATATTTGCGAGCTATTCGATAACCTGCCACACATACTATATCTCCCACTGCAATGTGCTTGTAGAAGTTAACGCAAGTGCTGTTCCAAAGACAAATAGTCACAGCTGACGAATTATCTTCGATCACCAAGTTTGCAACAAAAGGAAACTTGTATTTCTCATCCGTTGGTTTTCCAAAATAAGAAATTTTAGATTTACCTACGACTCGACCGACTAAAGCTGGATACGGTCTGCGCATTGAAGAGCTGAATGCGTCAAGATCGACGATGGAAATTGTTCTACCGATTCGATTCTTGAGTTTGAGTTTTTCCTCTGCCTCTAATTTGCTCCACACTGAACCAACAAAATCTTCATCATTCCACAGGGGTAAATAGCAGCCTCTAGATGTTGTCAAAGGTATACATTCTTTCTCTTTTTTAGATGAATCCCCATAAAAAGGCAGACTAGTGTCTGATTTGCCGGCGCTGCTTGCATGACTTCCTAAAACTTCAAGTCCGTGGATGATTATAATTGGATCTGCATCAAGATTTTCGTCATCTACACGACTGCTATAGTCGGTCAAAAGCAAAATCGTGTTCTTACGCAATCGAAAGGTATAGATTAGATCATTGAACACTTGGGAAAGAACACAGGTTATCTTAAATCCGCCGTCTGTCAAGACTATGTCAAATACGTCTGTAGAGTTCGTAGTAACAGATATATCTGGAAACGGAAACGATTTGTCTTTCAGGTACCGGAACACCTCCACAACTCTTAGTGTAAAGTGTTGTCGTTCTCCATCACCGCAACAGATCTTTTTCAGGCGAGATACACTTCCAACGGTCAAACGCGGATTCTTGACAACACCGTCCGCCATTTTGCAATTCAAACTTCCCTCTTGTGCTCAGGCTCCGCTCAGCCACGCTGTTAAGGGCTCGCAGCGTACAAACAATAACGGTCCTAGACCAAAAAGCACCCTAAATTTAAAAAAAAAAACAAAACAAAATATTTTCGCTCCCTCTTAGCCTTGGTGACGAGCCGAAAAAAACGCTGCGAGGAAGACTAACCGTTGTTAGGTGTTGCAGTTATAATGTTCGTTTTTTAGGATTTATCTTAGCCAAACAAGTGTTCTAAAAAATAAATTAAAGAGGAGTTATCAAGGCACCCACAGGTAGCCCACGTCCCGCGTCACGACGGTTGAATGCCAACCGAATTTAAATTTGATTACTTTTCATGCTGCGCCTCAGAAAGAGCTTTAAGTTCCTCTAAAAGCAATATGAATATAATAAGAAATTTTGATTAAAAATAACAAAATGTAGAATGGACGATTTAATTACACTATTGAGCAACAATATACAAAACTCAAATTTCCTTCTAGGTGGTGACTCAGTAACCAATATAACTGTGGGCTTACTGATCTATAATCGTGATGAGGAGCGTGGGCTACCTGTGGTTCACCGGGTTGTCAATATTTGGTTTCCGCGATACACGTCGCGACCTTTGAAATTTGTAAAAGAAAAGTTTTTGGAATTCACAGCCAACTGGCACTTCGAAACTTCATGTTTTGACGCTGTTGTCGTCTTTTTTAAAAGGGTTTTTTGTGTAGTTTACACGGAAAGACGTTCAAAAAGTTTGCTGTGCACGTGAACCATGTCACATATTCGACTGGTGGAGTGCGTTCCGAATTTTTCTGACGGCCAGAACAGAGAGGTGATCGATGCGATAGCTCAGGCTATTGCCAGTACAGACGGGTGTAGTTTGTTGGACGTCGATGCTGGTGCGTCGACAAACCGCACCGTGTATACATTTGTTGGCTCGCCAGAAGATGTTGTCGAGGGAGCGCTTAATGGCGCTAAGATGGCAAGACAGTTGATTGACATGTCCAAACATAAAGGTTAACATCACACGTAAATGACAAAACCGGCTGACTATTATTTTAGATAGAACGAAATGAATGATAATTTACGAATAACGGTAGTTTCATGACTCAATTTTTAAGTTCAATGAAACTGAAATATCAAGGAAAGAAATACTACATGAAATCGAAGTTCACACCTGATAATATCTTTCTTTATACATTAATTTTTACCAACTGTAACTGCCGTTATTCGGATTATCTTTTATTTCGTACGTATTCGAAGCCAGCAATTAGGCAGCACAGTGAAAGTGTTGTTTTTATATCAATCCGAAAATGTTCCACGGTAGACACATGAAAACCTCCATGACCAATCGATACTGAAATGGATAATGATATAAACGGCAATTGATGATATTCGATAAAGTCTATCACAAATGAGCTGATTCTATCAGCAATTGTTGAAAACCGATACAAAAAAGTTGTTAGAATTGACTAGATCAAGTTTCAGCCAATGGTATTGATTTTTTTTGATTTTGCAATTTTATATCTTTATTTTACAATTTTATGATTTAGCAAGTGGAAAACTTTAATTTCCCTGTTTTCACATTTTTACTCCAAGAAATGTCCATAATTGTTGAAAAAGTCTTCACTTCATACTACATGTGATACCAACTAACCATTTAGGTATTTATAAAAGTTTTTATCTATTGATAATTAATTTCACATTGATTAATTTTTTGAAGAAAAGTTCCAGATGAGTTTTGATTTTCATTGATTGATAGATATCAGTCAACATGGTTTTATCATATGGTAATAATTTATCAATTGGTTTTTCAATATCTAATTTTATCATTTAGTCATGCCAGGATAATTTAAACATTTCAATAGTTTCTAATTGGCCAAACTCAATGTTCTATCAGAGCCTCTTAACTAAGTTCTTGTTTATTTATTCTTTCTGTAAAGTAATATAATCTAATGGTATCCTTTTGTGCGAGAGTACTGTAAGTTGTATTAGTTATTGTCTAGTCTTAAATTGATGTAGACCTATGCTTATTCATAATTATTAATTAGTATGAGTGATGTTAAAATTTTTTGTTTGAGCCCCGAGTTGTACTGATTATTTGGAGTATATGCCATCTTCCACCCCACAAATCCTTGTGATGAAAGATTACTTTTGAAATAAATTTCAACTAAAATTCCCCAGAGTCAGAAGAAGATAAACAAATTTAAGCCCACATGCAAACCCAGCATTTGATCCCTAAACCACAGAAGTGGGAGGCATGAGTGCTGATCACTTGGCCTTCCCAACTCCCTAACCATCCTTTTTTCATCTACTGCTTTCATTTTCATATTTTTTGGTTATTAAATCAGTATTCAATGATTGAATTCAATCTTGATTGTAAGCTCTAATATGTTAAATTATTATTATCTCTATTCAAACCACTCACCAGGTGAACACCCAAGGCTAGGGGCGTTAGATGTTTGCCCTTTTATTCCTGTTCGTGGTGTTACAGTGGATGAGTGTGTTGAGTGTGCCAGAAGGTTTGGTGAGAGAGCAGCACAAGAAATTGGTATTCCAGGTACTAAAAAGAAAAAAAACCTGTAATGGAGTTAAAATTATGACACCCGATATATATACGCTTTAACTATATACACTTTAAATAACTACTTCTCTTGAGTTGGGACTATTTTAATTATTAACTTGTCTACAGTAAGTACAGTTTCTGCAATTCTTTGTTTGAACTTTCTTTTTACTTTAGATCCTTTTCTAATTTTATGTTTGCCTCTAATCTGATTACCTCTATTTTTTGGGTTCTGTTCCCTTTTTTCCAGATATTCCATTTTTGCAAGCTTTGTTTAGTTAGTAAGATTTCTTACAGTTGAGCAGGAGGCAAGAGTTTAAACCCAGCGAGCTGTGGTCTGTCCTTTATTCGCTTACAGAACTCTTTCATGGGCAGCAGAACTGGAGGAGGGAGGGGGGGGGGGTGTATTATAGGTGTCCCTCCAATAATTTTCTTGTTTTCAACAGCAGCTTTTAAATACATGTTCTCCAGATTTTATAATGAGCTACTACAATTTCCACTGCCCTCCCTCCCACCAATAATTTTTTGCTATCACTACACGTGCCTTTGGATACCAGTCACTGGACTGATTAAAAAAAAGTTTCATTCATTTCTTTCATTCATTTGTTTATTTATTCATGCTTTCACTTATTCATTTATTTATTCATTTACTCACTTGCTCACTCATTCACTTATTCATTCATTTACACATTCCTTAATTTATAAATCTCTTCTCACTTTTCTTTTCTCCACTTTATGTTTTCTCTTTCATTTTATTCTTTAACATTTAAAATTTTATATCAATTTTATTTTAATCCATCTCTTCTTTTTCCTTTAATTTTACTTTTATTACCACATTGCTTCTCTTGTTGGACAATGCTCAACTATACTAATTATAACCTCTATTTGTCTGTTGTTTTTGTGATGTACCGTACTTATTCTAATTTGTGGATTGTCTACACCCTCAGTGTTACAGTTTTTGCAACTAATTGTTGGTTCAAAATAAATATATATTAACGTCTTGGATGTGAATTGTATTTTGAAAGAAACTTAGTGTCTGCTGTGGAAAATCCAGTAACAAGTATATTCTAAAGATTAAGCACCAGAAAAAAATAATTACGTTTTTCTGTGGCGCCTTAATGGGAAACAAAAGAGAAATTATTTTCATAGTTGGCGCTTAAATTGGGGGGGTGCTTAAATTAGAATAAGTACGTACCTCAGCTTTTACAATTCAGTTCTTTTAGTACAGCTGCCCTGTGTGTATTTTTTTCTTTGAACAGTGTATCTTTATGGGTTTGCTGCCCAAAAGGACTACCGGAAAACAGTTCCTCAGATCAGAGCTGGTGAATATGAAGGTCTGGCTGGCAAAGTAAGTAATTATTTTTCTTAAGACATAAATACCACATGGTCTCAATTTTATCAAGATTTTTGATTATATTAAATGATTGGTTTTCTAAGAAAACCAAAAAAACTATGTTTTTCAGTCTGTAAGTGTGCCATAAGAGAGTAATTATATACATATATTTGTTTGATATCTATCATACAATGGTCGAATGACATATTATAATTACTATTAATAATAAAATTATAATTGTAATTATATTATTGAATTCATATTTGTTTATTGAATCATTCAAAATGCCAAATAAATGTTCCATGGGCTGCAGTACCAGGGTGGGGTGCAATAGTTTCTGGCTAACAACTGCAAATTTTGAATAGGAAGGAATCTCAAATTTTATAACGAACTGTTACAATTTCCTCCCCAATAATTTTTTGCTTCTGCTACCCATGTGTTCCTTGTCTTTCACTATTTGATTTAACTGACATGGTACTTACTGTAATCAGTTAATTCTCTAGGGTTCCATTATTTTGCCAGTTGGTAATTGCCACTGTCAGTGATTTTAAATTAATAAATCTGATTCTTGTTCAGAGCCAGGTTTGACAGAATGGATTTAAGCTATTTGACAGTCGGCCATATCTCCAATGGCCAGAGTCACTTTTTTTATAAATATGATTCTTGTTCAGGGCCAGGATCGACAGTGAGAATGGATAAGCTATTTGCCAGTTGGCCATATCCCTAATTACCAGAATCACTTTCTAATTCATAAGCTGATTCTTGTTCAGGGCAAGGTTTGACATAGCCTGTGTACATTCATTTCTATCCCTCAGTAGGGAGTGTTGGGAACAGACATACACAGGCCAGGTTTGACAGAAAATGGATTGGTAGTGACCCTCACACAGATCAGGGCCACTGGGTGCAAGCTTTGAACAATCAACATGATACAGGCTATATATTAATATATTACAATTTATACTTCCCTTTGGTTAGCAGGGAATTGTCAATAAAAGTTCTTTAAGTCAACAATGTTCAACAATTATTTGCACTTAGTTTTTCAATATTCTTGAACAAACTTAGAGTTAAGCCTAAAATTAGATGATGCCCTGTAGCCTAACCAAAACTTTTGTTTACCACTTGTCAAGATCTATGCACCTGAATGGACACCAGACTACGGTCCAGCCGAGTTCATCCCTTCATGGGGGGCCACTATTGCTGGTGCTCGCAAATTTTTGATCGCATACAATGTTAACATACTAGGAACTAAAGAGCAGGCACATAGAATTGCCCTAAATTTGAGAGAGCAAGGGCGTAGGCCCCAACAGGTATGGAACTATTTGATATGTTATGCCCTTGAACACTGGACCAGTATAACATGCCCTGCAGCCTCAAAAGCTCAGTGTTTCATGATTGGCCTCACCTAGTGCCAATTGCAAAGAGTTGAAGAACAGGTTTTGTGACGAGATGATGCTGGGGTCTATCTGGAAAGATTCCACTTTTCTAACTGGAAGTGTGGGAGGTTCAAAATTTTATGCTCAAAATTCAAATTTGTGTATGTTGTGGCTCAATAATTTTTGTCCTTGGTTTAAACTTTATTTTCTGTTATTTCAAACTCATTGTCATACAGTACCATATCCAAGAGCAAAAAGAAATATAATTTGAACCAAGGATAAAGATGAACTGCAGCATACCGTAAACACTCTTATAAGCCCTTCTTCTCTAATAAGCCCCCTCTCCAATAAGCCCCTCGTCAAGAGCTTCAAATTCTAAATAAGCCCCCCTCTCTAAAATGCACCCCCCCCTTCTCCTCAACATAAAAATGATCGAGCATAAGCAGGAGTCCTGTATCAAAATAAATTTTTTCAACAGTTATATCTGTTTCAGTTTTTGTACACTGCTGATTAACATCAGAGGAACACAGAGTTACACTAGTTGACCTTTAACAAAGTTTGGTGACCAGACATCATGTTATGTTTCTGTCTTTAGCTATAGACAATTCATTAATAAGCCCATCCTCTTTAATAAGCCCCCCTCTTTAATGAGGTCCCCATCTCGGGGTTAAAATGATTATAAATAAGCCCCCCGGGGGCTTATTAGAGTGTTTACAGTATATATACCAGAAATAGGAAATTGCAATCTTTAGATACTTTTTGTCCACTAATTTGGTTAGTTCACTTGTCAAATTCCGTCTAAACTAAAGTACATCGTAATTTCAACATATTAACGGATCCAACTCTATGAACTGGTTACTGTGATGAATTATGTCACTATGTGGTGTCTAGTTTTTGAGCTGTAACTGTATTAAGCGATAGAATTTGGCTCGAAGACTCTTACAACCGCCCCTTTACCAAGATATAACGGGGATTTGCTGGGGTTTAGCTCAGGTTAGGTCCCTGCCTAGACCTTACTGTAGTTTTTGTCAGGAGAGTAACTAATGTCTTCCAAACTACAGCCCCAAACATCCGCTAACAGCCAGAGCAGAAAACGCACGAACACAATTCAAGCAAGAGCTAGTTACAAAAGCCTGAAAAGACTACGATGTACCCAATTTACTACATAACAAACAAAGTACCACATTTTAAGAACAATAAACGTTGATTGGCTATTGACAAGTATTAAACCACGTGCAGCTGAAAGAGACAGCTTTTGCAACGTGTTGACTAACGTGCGGGTCGTGTTTCTCTAAGCACTTAAAAATTTGTGAACTAGAAACTCAAGCGTGTTTGCTATCACTGAACTGAACGCGCGCTCGTTTATATTTTCTAGACTGATAAACGTCTTTCCCCGAGGACATTACACGTATGTAAAGTCACCGATAATTACACCTTACCCAAAAAGTGCACTGAAATTCTCTAATAAAGACTAAAGGCCCTCCGCCCAAGATGATGCACTATATAATTCTCATAAATGCCCCTCCCCCCACGACGTTGCATTGAAAGTGTCTAATAAATGCCTCTTTACTCAGTAGACTTCTATCCAAAGTTTCTAATGAAGGCCACTCATGCTAAAATTCCCAAAGGGGCGTTTATTAGAGACTTAAAGCAACATCTTCGGAAATGGAACGGCGTTCTTAGAGAATTTCAGTGCGTCGTCCATAGAGAGGAACATTTTATCATTAGATTATATTCTGTCAGGGCATCACGTCTTGGATTGGGACATTTATAGAGACTTCAAGTACAAGTCTTACGGATGGAGAGGCGTTTACTAATATGCTTATATGTGTCGTTCCAGGTTTTAAAATAACAAAAAATATAACAGCAATAACTAAATTCGCACTGTCTGTAATAATCTAGCCAGGTCG
>JAOBAT010131975.1:0-12327 GCA_026413305.1 Hydrozoanthus tunicans | reverse complement strand
GTTTCCATATTTGGTGAACCCCGAATATGAGCTGATAACCGAGATTGAATGAACCAATCAGAACGCGCGAATCGCAAAAATTCGAGATTGAAAATTTAATAATAAGTGTTATGTATAATTTGCGTTATTTTTATTGTTAGTATTTTCAGTTGTAGCAGCAGCGGTAATTCATAATTAAAACTTAGAAAATCATTTATTTCATCGGTTAACGTTCGCTCTCCTTAAACTAGAACTCATGGCGTTGGAACCAAAGTGCACTGCGCGCCCTGACAAAGCCTCGTTTTGATCGGTTGATTCAAAGCACATTTTACACTTCGTTTAAAACCAGGGTTCGTACCGGTCATAGAAAACCTGGAAAGCCATGGAGTTTTAGAATTTCATTTTCCAGGCCTGGAAAGTCATAGAATTCTGATTAGGGTCACGGAGAGTCATGAAGAATTGCCAGAATTTAAATTGGTAACAACGTGTAGAAAAGTTTAACCAATCCATATATTTACACAAAATTACACGCGTTTTTGCTGAATAATTATTTTGCCGCGGAGATAGACTCGCGGAGACGCAGATCGATAAAACCGCCATCTTGTGTGGCTGCAACAAAGTGCTTAAGAATGAGGTCCATCTTTGTGAAAAGGGAATGAGGTAAAATGAAACTACTTTTGATGTTTTGAGGGAAAAGATAATATTGCTAGGTCATGGCAAATCGAGAAAAGTCAGATAAGTCTAGGATAAGTCAAGAAAAATTTTAAAGAAAGTTAGTGAAAGCGGAGTTAGTTAAGTTAAAATTTTGTCATTTGCACAAATCTACTTTTAGAAAAATGAAACTACTTTTGTTGTATTGAGAAAAAAAAATAACAATGCTAGGTCATAAGATAATTGAGAAACGTCATGAGAAAATGGAGTTTTAGAAAGCCAAAGGAGTACGAACCCTGAAAAAGTTTTTTCGAGGCTTCATTTTACTGACTACGAACTCATTTTTTCACTTTAGGTTTTTTATTTACTTCTTCGATCTCGTTATCCTTGCGAATGCTGTCTTCATCGCTCTGGATGCCAACCAGTATGAGGTGATCTTCCTTGTGTTATTCAACCTGGAAATCTGTTTGAAGCTGTACACCGTTGGGTTCAGGGAATTTTTTACCAAGTTTTGGAACATGTAAGTGTCTTAGTCTAGAATGTATGCCTTCTCTCTCGTCCCAGACCCCAAAACGGCGCGAGAGAGCAGATTACATTCACTGATTTAGCGCCCGGTTTCTCAAAACCCGGGCCCAGTTCCTCAAAACCCGATTAGCCCTAACCCTGGGTTAATTACCATGACAACCCATAGGATTTGTTAAGGGTTAATCCTGGGTTAAGTTAATCGGGGTTTTGAGGAACCGGGCCCAGATTTATAGTGCTAACCCAGGGTTAATTACTATGGCAACTAGATTTTATTAAGTCAATCGGGATTTTGAGGAACCGGGCCCAGGTTAGAATTGGCAAAGATTTGTTTCAAAGGATACAGTTAAGACGACAACAAGTCTCTTTATTCACCCTTAGAAATTAAAATTTTACAAGTAAATACAAGAAAAATAACATGTGGAGAGGGTACTGGCCTCCAGTAATAACCATAAAGGGTTAAAGATCAGGAGGCCAGGACTTTGCAGAAATAACTTACAATTTACATGATTTGTCGACTTTAACTTTTTTGTTTTCTAAGTTAGCGTCTCGGTGTGGTTAAGATTAAGATTGCAATCTAATGAAAAGATTGACAATATTCTGCGGAAGATAATAATGTAATTTGTTTTTTTATTAAACTCCTTTGGCCCAGTTTTTCAACCCAGGGTTTGAATTTAAACCTACCTTCTTGTTTCCAACCTTACAGAAACTGATTTGAGCTGCAATTTGGAATTAATAATTTTTTTTTCCTATGGGAAAACTAAACTGTGTTTTGTAAGAACCGTAAACTTTACCTTCGGGGTATATTTTACCTGATGAATTGTATGTTTACCCACATTTCTTAGCGAATAAACGTCTAGGTTTGCCCATCAAAACGCATGAAGAGAATTTGAAAACCTTAAATTTGACACACCCAGTGTTGTTAGCACAAGAAAAAGGTTTAGCAAGTGTTACCTTCCCTGAGTTTCTTTTAGCGTTTTAAGGTTTGCAATACATTGTGGTGAAATATACAGGCGCCAGCTTTTTTGGATTGGTCGATTATTGTGACCCATCTCTTAACAAGGCGATATTTTCAATTCTGATCTCAGATTTGATTTTCTGATCATTGGTTCTGCGACTTTGGCTCTGATAATTGAAACATCGTACCAATCATGTAAGTAGTTCTGTAAGTAGTTTACCAATAAACTGGAACTGAACGGATTAAGGGCTCCGATGGAGTCTTGAATGTAGTTACGATGGTTGGTCATTTTGACATTTGGTATCGGTCAAAATTTTAACTTTGTTCGTGTTCTTTTTTTAAATTTTGGCAACATGGATAAATAAATGCCTAGTCAAATATAAGAAATACATGAAAAAGGTTTGTTAAATTCTTATTTACATTAAGAAAGATTTTTTTTATATCGTAGCCATCTTCAGAGTCTTCCGCGCAGGTTGTCGAAACGTCAGTGACTTACACCGACAATAGTCCTTCTCAGGACTAAAATAACCCAGACGATCTCACCATACAATCTTCTGTTACTCCTGGGCTCAAACCATTTATCGTTTTAAGAAATATTTTGTTGGCCATGTCATGAAAGAAAACTTAACACTTGAGTAAGTGTAAAACAGAGCTGAAACAGGTTCCGACAGACGATAACAAACGTTTGCAAAGATGTTTTCAGAAATCAATATCATAAGACTTGGTTCGATTTTGGACGCGGGAAACATTCATTTGCCGACCACATAACATCTTACCGAAAACAAACGTTTTTGTCTGATGATTGCCGCTTAGCATGAAACTAGAGTAATTTTTTAAAGTGCGTATGAAATAAACAATTTTATTACTTCAGTGGACAGACCTTGCTAAATGAGGAATAATGGTGAAAAAATTTTTTGCCAAAATCATTCCTGGTCATCGAGATATCAACATTTAAAAATTGCATCTGATGACGTCACGAGTGGTTCCGACAAATTTGCATTTTTCTAAAATCTGCTGCCAATCCATAAAATTTGGGTGGGTTTGAGCCAGACTTGGACTGATGATCCATCTACCTCTCTATCATATTTGGCGTGAGAGAAAGAGATTAATGTAAAATAAATGAACAATATTATTTCATTAATTTTTTGTGCAAACATAATTTATTTCTTTTCTTAATCTACTAGTGCAGTCGAGCCAAAGTGTTCTAGATTTCCTCATGGTCTTACGAGTGTTACGACTTGTGAAGATTATCGGTCAGATCCACAGGTAAGGGAAGAAGTCAAAACAATGGTATTTTTAAGGAACCCAATTTTGTCGCGGGAGGTGGTGGGTGGCGGCACATACCCCCCTACCCCACCCTTCCCCACTTTTTCAGAGCTCAATTTCTCAAAACCTGATTTAGAGGTATTGGTTTTTATTGTATTATAGACTCTTCTCTCCACAAAGAAGGCGTTGGTGCAAGCACTTGATCAGTATCTATTTTCTTAAACTTGATATTTGCTCCTGAAATTCAGCTGTTTTGAAAAAAGGTGGTAGGTGGCGGTACATAATACCCCACCCCCCCAAATTGGGTTCCTAGGAAGTACCATTGTTTTGACCTTTTCCCTAAAGTAAAGCACCGTATTTTTGTTAGTGACTAAACAGCCTTCACGTCCGGCCTTCACGGAACCAGGGAACTAAAATGTTGTTGAAAATTGTATTCATACAGGTATATATTTTGCACCTTAGAGCAATCTTCAACCACTGTAATTCTTTGATTCCCTGGAGACGCAAACAACGAAAGACGAAGGGGCCATGTTTATGTCCTAAACATATAAGCTGTTTGTGTGTAACGTTGGAGTTATACAAAGGCAAAATTATTTCTCTCAAACGCAACAGGTTTTTTGTCTAAATATGTAATCGTTGTTACCATTAGGTACGGTATTAAATACAAAGCTTGACACATTTCAGAGATATAAAACCACATTAAATCATCGTTATTGGGGCCAATGTTTTAGCAAAACAGTAAAAACGAATGATCTGATCTCATTAAAATTTGTTTTCCCAAGTCCGGTGGAAACCACCACGTTCAGAGACTTTGTTGTGTAACACCCGTATCTCCTTTGGAGAAAAAACTGTGCTCGAAAGAAGGAAGTGAAATGCTTTTCATTAGATCTTCCTCTTCAGAAAAGCCCGCTCTAGACATGGGGATTGTGATTTATCACTTCGTTCGAGGGAATGCAAGACTAAATTTGTAGGAGCTTCATTATATGTAAGGACCTCGTGTCCTATTGTAATTCATCATTGTAACGTCATCTTCAAAATCTTTATAAATGAATGAATAAATAAATTTTTGTTATTATTATTGTTGTTGTTATTATCATTATTATTATTGCTATTATTATTATTTTTTAATATTATTCTTGTTATTCGTTTTATTACGGTGGGAGTTCCATAATTTAACATTACTTCAATAGAAATTTAAGTGAAAGCTAATTCTGTAATTTTCAAAGGTTTCAAGTTATAATTGCAACGGTCATGCAGATTGGCCCTGCTGTCTCAACGTACGGCGCAATCACTTTTGTGAGTATAAACTAATATCTTTTACTAGGAACCAATTAGTATACTACCGTTGAACTCGGACAATTCGAAGCCCCGCTAGTTTGAACAAAATTCAGTTTCCTAAGGATTTGATCTTAGGTACAAGTTCACTCAATTCAAACTCGGTTAATTCAAACCCCCGCTAATTCGAACTGTTTTTGTTTCGCATTCGAGTTCGAATTTACGGGGTTCAACTGTATTAGCGAAATTGCCGCCGTTTTATACAGTCCGTAAATACATACTCGGCTATTTAGTAAGCGGCCACCTATTAAGTGGCGCGCCACTTTCAAAAGTCCCGATTTTTTTGACATCAGCAAACTGCTGTATTTGATACCTCTTTTGAAAAATATTCTAACTACTTTGGCTAGAACTTGCTAAATGAGGAATAGCAGTGAAAAAAATGTTTCAAAATTTTTGAGCAAAACCTGCACTGTTGATCTATATACCTCGAGATACATCAGCAGCTCAAGTTTGGCTGAAATACATCCAAAGGTTGGCAGCAGAGGTTAAAAAAATGCAAATTTGCTGTAACCCCAGATTACGCCATCACTTGAGAACTTTAAATGTTAATATTTCAAGAACCATAAAAGATTCTGTAAGTTTTTTATCACTGCCGCTCCTCATTTAGCAAGGTCTAGCCACGGAAGTAATAAAATTTTTCACTTCATTGGCACTTTAAGCGGCCACCTATTGAGCGGCCGTTTTCAAAATTCCCGATGGTTGCCCCTAAACTGATGTTTTACCAGAAAATCAGTTAAGTTTACTTTATTGTTCTTGATACTGAAAAAATTTGGTGACAAAATAAAGCAAATTTCATAAATACATTATTAGAGTATAAAATATAAAATTTATGCCTAGGTTATATATTATTTCTTCGCCATCTTGGGAATGGAGCTGTTCGCCAACCGGATCAAGATGTTTGGTTATCCTTCAGCGGATGATAACAATACTGTGTGGAATGAGACAAACATGTTCTGTGGAAACGTCAAGCTCAAAGGCTCCGATTTCTACACGGACCGCTATTGTAATAACAATTTTAACAATGTGTTAAAATCAATGAAGGTGTTATTTGATCTGATGGTTGTGAATCAATGGCACGGTATCCTTTTTGGCGCTGTTGAGCTCCTTACGAGAAACTACCCTCGTTGATTCTGTTTTGTAAGCGTTGAATAGTACTTAGTAGTGTATACTTTCCTTGTTTAGAAGCACAAACTTCGTCAGATAGTAATATTGGAAGTATTGTCCATGGTGGCAAAGATAACAGAATATTTACCTACTGTTTGTCTCACAATTGTGGGTATTGGATTGCGTTGACTCGACCAAACCTGCTTGTTTCCATCAAGCGAGTTGATGTAGGACTTTTATACCTATATTTTTGGTTTGTCGGTAAATATATTCCAGCATCGAAACCTAAATTGATACTGCGCAAACCTCCCTATACAAAACGCAGGGGAGTTAGAGGGCTAGTCATTACAGTGGCTAGTAGAGGTAAGGTCTGAAATGTTAATGTTGTCTCATAGCTAATGCTTATTAAAACGAGTTCAGAGAGTTGGCGCTGCAGGTAGATAGAAGGAGCTAGTTGGTTACATTCGGGGACAGTGCAAGGAAAAAGGAAGATCTGTAACACAGTTTATTAGACTGAATGTTTTGGAATATTAGCGGAGATGAGCGACGTGTCTTGCTAGTGACCGGCTTGAGTGTCGGGGGTGGAAGCGGATTATTGAATCAACCTAAAATCATGAATCACGGCTTAAAATAGTGAAGGAATCATGAACCACACCATCTCCCAGGCTGTAAATCATGGACAAAAAATAAATGAATCATGAATCTTTAAGAAATTCTATAAATGATTCATGAAGAAATTCTATGAATGAATCATGAATCATTGGTCGAAATGGGAATCACGAATTATCATACTGAAAAGATTCCGCTTCTATCCCCGATGAGTGGAATGCACTTCAATGAATCTGGCATGTCAACGGGCTTGTGAACGATTTTATACATCACTGTCATCAAAGCCGATGCCTCTGCGGTTTTGTTTTCTTCCCCATCCAAGCTAAACGAGACAAACGGCTAGATATTTGGCTTTTCCACTAAATAGGTACCTCAAGACAACGGTACGACTACGGCAATATAGCAAAGGAAAGCTAGAAAAAGTCTTATGTTTTTAGTTTATAACTTGCGAAAGCAACCTTAGTGTCGGTTTATTGTATAAACTGTATAGCAGACCTATAGCAAATGTACAACGCTTAAAGTTGTCAATTTTGCCAGCGGCCAACACGCAGCTGAATTGTTAAACAAATCTAAACAGGAACCTAAACCCACAGGGTTGTTCAAAGACTGGTTAACTTTAAACCTGAGTTAACCCAAAATTCAAGCGGAGTAATTTCTTTTCTAAAGAAGAACTTACGATTCTTATGAAATACTGTTCAGATTTTACGGAGAAAAAAAAACTCCTCAATTCCAAAACTACAAAACGGCGTTTGAACAACTGGGCCTTGGATTTTGTGTACACGATTGTATTTCCTTAACAGACTAGTAATCACAAATGGTTTTGTATTGGTCACGAATAAATTTGCTAGGATATACTTCTTCTCGTTTCACCTGCTCTGCGTCATTCTGGTGTTAAAGTGAGTATATAATATGCTAGGTTCTCGCTCTTATGTGTAGAGTGTTTGCTGTGGTTTTACTAATAAGCACTGACAAGGAGCTGTTAACCCAGTCAGTTATCAACATCTAACTTCTCCTTGCATGTATCTTAATAAACGAATGTGAGGTCTGCTCGAAGTCTTTCAAAGTACAGACCGAGCGTAGTCAGGCTGTGCAAAAGGCCGTGAGCAAATATTTTCCCGAATTGACCGGGCAAACGAGGTTATTAAGGTAATTCCCCAGTTTTGCATTGCGCATCTTTACTACACATATTAAAAAATTTAAAATGTTTACACTTTTTTGTCATATTCAAAGGAGTGTTGGGCTCTCGAAGACATATCAAAAAAAAAATAATGCAAAAAAAAGTAGTATGGGGCTTTTTGTTTAACTCGTTCCAGTCTCCCCTCGGAAATGGGGTAAAAAAAGCATATGTTTTGCTAGTTTTCCTAGAGTTTATCATAAACAAGCAAGGGTACCCCACAATTTTTTTTCGTCAATCAGTCAAAATCTGAGTGTTGCAAGTGTGGAAAAATATGAAAAACAAAGATAAGAACACAATGTTTTTTTGAGGAATTGAAATATAGTAACAACAAAAGCACACAATTATTCCCCCTTACCAAAAATGTTTTTGCTGAAAATCATGAGAAAATGATTCTCCTAATCAAGGAGAACTCTTTACACTACTTTCCTTTATTTCCCTTACGCTCCTCGATGTTATCTTGGTTGGCCACATAACAAATATATAGTTTTAATTTCAAACTTACAACAACAGAAAAACAGCCCTGGAGGGGTTATTTATATCAATCATATCTCAAAAGTTAACCCAAGCACACCCCTTTTTTATTCCATCTTTGCAGTTTACATATAATGATTGACAAATGAAGTTTGACAAAAATCTAGGTGTGGGTTCTATTTCAGTGGAATGACCTTAAGATCATAATATTATAGGTGAAAACTGTGGAGGTTTTATTAGTGTTTTCAATGATTATGGTTCCTTGTGTTTACTCAAGATTCATTGACTACAGTAAACTTTGTGTTATGAATTATTGTGACACTAGGAAAATAGCTAGCATATTATGATGACTGAGTTCAACATTGCATAGTTTTTATTATACTTTTTACTACCATTCTTCTTCTACTTCACCATCATCTTATTATCTTATTATAATATTATTATTATAGAACTTTATTATTATTGAAGTTATTATAATCATAGTCTGTTGTTAATACTGAGGTGGTTATAATTTTATTGTAGTGATATTAGCTTAGTGTTCCATAAATAAAGCTAGCACAGGTTAAAAGATAAATTATCTTTAGACCTCTGTTGTGAGGGTTTGGCCGTTCACAATTTCAAATACTTAATTTTTTCAGGATCGATTATTTTTTGTAATGGAATATGTCAATGGAGGAGACTTGATGTTTCAGATTCAAAAAGCACGAAAATTTGATGAAGACAGATCAAGGTGACCTTTGGCTTCCATTTTTTTGAATTATTCAATGGTTAAAATAATTATTGTTGGTTTATTGAGATTGGTTGTTATAGTGGTTGACTGAATTCTTAAATTTCTTGCACATTGAAGTAAATATTAAAAAACTTGACTGAATCAATTATCTTATTGAATTTATTTTTCTCCGAACAATGTTTTTAAATGAATTAGGTTTGTGAAATTTTTCTATTGAAGTACCAATGTACTTGCTGATAGCATTTTCGTTTGTGATCTATTATTATACTCTGTTCTCTTTATTATATTTAGATTTATAGAAAATAATTCTTGTCCCCAAAAGGTGTTCACTCTGTTCATCTCTGCAGTCTAATTTTCCTTAAACTGATAAGATATTAAAATTTAATGGGTTATAATAATTATTATCTTTCTGTAGGCTGATTGTGTCTTTGACTCAGGCTTTTTTAATTGTTTTTATTAATAAAAAATTAAATGGGTTATAATTTTTTTGTATGTTAATTGCATCTTTGATTCAGTCTTTTTTCTAATTATTTTGATAAAATATTTAGCTGGTTATAACCTTTCTTTATGTTAATCATGTAAACCTTTGAATAAGTCTTTTTTTAATTGCTTTGATGAAATATTAAAATATGGGTTATTATGTTGATTAATGCATCTTTGAATCAGTCTTTTTTTAATTATTATTTTGATGAAAATTAATATTGAATTGGTTATAATGTTTTTGTATTTAAATAATTGTCTTAGAATCATTCTTTTTTAATTTGGTAATAAAGCATTAAAGGGTATAACCTTTCTGTACGTTAAATGTGTCTTTGAATCAGTTATTTGTTTAATTTAATTATTTTAAAATGGGTTAAGACCTTTCTGTATGTTAATTGTGTCTTTTGAATCGGTCTTCTTTGGACAACTAAAAATTAAATTGGTTATATCCTTCTGTATGTATGTTTGATAAGAATCAGTCTTTTTTTCAAGATAAAACATTAAATTACAAAAAGCTTATTATATGGTTGTTATGGCCTTAAAGACAATTAATGGTTTTTCTGAGCAATTTAACTATACATGCAAACAGGTTTTATGCAGCAGAGGTTGTCTTGGCATTGCAGTATTTGCACAGGGCAGGTGTCATTTACAGGTAAATATTCCATCTTAAGTAAGAGTTCAAGTTGAGTAGCTTAGAATTGGTAGACACAATTTGATGCCTACAATACTTTCACCCATATAAGAAAAGCATTTTCTCTTTCCACTGCAAATTCATTGTCATTCATTGTCTGTTCTCAAGAGAAACTTGTTAATTTCTAATGACAATAATTGATCAAACAAAATAAACTGTTAAAGATGAAAATCAAATTTCTCCCAAGCTGAGTGCATGAAAAGCATGAATCCATTTACAGAGATACCAATATGAACTTCATTTGTTTTGTTTTGAGCAGAAAGGATTAAGGAGTGAGAGACTTCCCTAAACAAAAATAGTTATTTATCTGACTGTTCTTTTTTCTTTAGATTGTTTTGAAGTGTAGTAAGGCAGTAAATTAAGTAGCATTGAAACCTTGGTTAGTTAGTTTGTTTTACTTGATCAATTGCCTTTATTATTAGAAATGCATTAATTTATCATTTTTTCTGAAGTAAGGAGAACTACTTTTAGATGTTTATATGAACAGAATGTTGTTACCCCTATGAGAACAGTTTGTTGCTAACTTGATGTGTTAATCCCTTTCTCAACTCTTGTATATTAAAACAGTCTAAAATATGACAACAGTGACAGCTTTGATTTGGCAGTTGTGACTAAAGTATTGTTTCATTTTTTGCCTTGCAGAGATTTAAAATTAGATAATGTGTTACTGGATTCTGATGGGCACATCAAGCTTGCAGACTTCGGAATGTGCAAGGAACACATGAAGCCTGGTATGACGACAAACACATTTTGCGGCACACCAGATTACATTGCTCCTGAGGTGAGGCATTTTAGGTGTTACCAATGAATGCATGGATTGGTACTAGCTGGTAGAGGTGATGGTTTGATGAATGAGACAGCTCACAGAAACTTTTTGTATGTTCACAGATCTTAAGGGAGCAGCCATATGGTTTTTCAGTGGATTGGTGGGCACTTGGAGTGCTTATGTACGAAATGATGGCTGGACAGGTAAAGCTCACTTTTGTCGTCATGCTCAAAAATTGAAGTTATAGCGTTTAAGTATATTTAATGAAAACCCTGAACTAACAAGTTTTTGAAACATTTTTGTTATTGTTCCTTTAAAGCTAACCATTGTAAAGTTAGGAGAATTTCTTAATTACCAGAATCACTAAAGAGCTCTCCAAATCAGTAGAATGAAATAATAATAATAATAATAATAATAACAATAATTAGCATTTATATAGCACCTCTCCATAGGTACATGCTCAAAGCGCTTAACAATAGTTTACAGTTGACTCTGGTATTGAGGGTCTTTGACAGTCCGCTCTACACGGCTCAAAACTATTTTCCTAAATGAGTTGCCCTCAGTTAGTAAAACAGACAGACCACAATACCGGGATCACCCTGCTCTTTGTCGACAAGTGTTGTGGGTTCTTTTAAGTCCCTCGATAGGAGACTGAGAGACTGGGCCTACGGTTTAACGACCTTATCCGAGAAGATGCAAAAGTCTAACCGTTTGCAGATGTTAGGGCAAAGGCAGCACCTTCTCCTCAGTTCTTTTAAGACCCTGAGTGAAGGTCCGGCATCGGGAATTGAACCCGGGCCTCCCGCACGAAAGACTGGTGCCTTACCAACTTGACTAACCAGGCAGCGGCAAAGTCACAGACTCTCATCTGCTTAAATCAGAGATAAGCACTGGCCGTATGAGCCACTTAGGCGTGAGAAAGGATTTAGTTTTGCTTAGCAATTAAAATATCAGTAAAAGTAAATGAACTAGAATCGGCTTTGCAGTTGCATGCCTGTGCTTTTAGTACATTCTTGCAGTCCACTGATTGTCGGTTTTTTTCCTTCAGCCACCATTTGAAGCCGAAAATGAGGATGACTTATTTGAGTCCATACTCCATGATGATGTTCTGTTTCCTGTCTGGCTGAGCAGAGAAGCCATTAATATTCTTAAGGGGGTAAGAATTTTTGTCCAACCTTTTGCAGGGGCATCTTCAGGATTTTTGGAAAGCGGGTTCTAAAACAATAAGGGTTTAAAAAAAGCTATTTGATGGAGGAGAGTCTAAATGTCAATTATTACGAGTTTATTTTTTCTGAACTTTTTTCAAATGTGAAAACTTGCCAAGTGTAAAAGAACCTGCCAAAATTGGTAAATTTAAATAAAGGCCTACACAGATTCTCATTAGTTGTGTGTCAGGAAAAACCAATAGAACCTATTAAAAAAGAAAAGTGAAAATAAAGTAAACCAATTTTGATATTTTAAAATTTTTTTCTGGATACAAGGCTCAAGGCAATAAACAAAATAAATAAATTATTCATTTTTCGATGCCAATTCTATTTATTTTGTTTTATTCCCCAGAGTTTTAAAATAATGAATTTGGTCTATTGAA
>JAOBAT010131964.1:0-12327 GCA_026413305.1 Hydrozoanthus tunicans | reverse complement strand
CATGAACAAGACTACTTTGTTTAGGGTCACATACTATAGTATCCTAGCTGCAGTATAAATGTAGGACACTTTCTGTACATCAGTGGAGTGAGTTGGGGTTTTGCCCCCCAGAGGGCATAGCTCTCAGAGGACGTCCCTCTGCTTGGAATGCTGTTCGGTTTGTATGTTGATTCCCGTTTGTCTAGTCTTGTTTCATTTTACTGTATTTCAGAGTAAGTTCTGTTAGCTGTTTTGAATTTGTTTCTTTTCTTATGCCGAGATTTTGCTTAGTTTCCTTGTACATTTTGTTAGAATTACTTCTGTATTATTTAGGGTTGCAATAAACCCAGTTCCTTTTTACAAGAACCACTTTCTCCTTACATCCCTAACGATCGCCCACCGCCTCGGGTTATTTTGGTTTAGTTTGGCGTCCCGCTCGCGCCGTTCAGACCGGGTTGGAATTGTAAGGTTTTTCCCTGCAATTTTCCCGCCCGTCACAATCGGCAAATGTTTGGCCATAAACTTTTAAGTGTTAAAACACTTTCCGATACGCAAGTTGAAACTGCATAAAAACCGCTCATTCTTAATAATCGGCAAATGTTTTGCCATAAACTTTTAAGTGTTAAAAACACTTTCCGATACGCAAGTTCGAATGTCTACTCATACTTTTTTGAAGAGCTAGCAAAAAACTAGTTAATGTACTTTCTTTCGGGGGAAGAAGTGCTCAAACCAACCATATAATTTTTTTATAGCAAACTGAAGTAAAAGCCGACTTCCTCTCCCGAATGGACGGTTGACTCTTTACCGGTTCGTCAACTAAAACAGAACTTTGTGGGGTGGAAGCAAAGAAGTTAGAGGTCTTTGATGCAACACAGGAAAAAAACATCTGCTCACGCACTGGAAAAAAAATTGAAGGGGGCGCCTGCAACCGGTTTTGAAAGATTCGACAGAACTGTTCTGAGAAAACGTGAGTTTATCTAGGTTTCTGATATACAGGGTTCGTACAACTTCAGAACTGAAAAAATCCAGGGCATTTTTAATTTTTCCAGGGCTTTTCCTGGATTTGTTTAACCCAGGATGAAAATATTTACGTTTACCTGTTTAAACAACCTTTTAGTAATTAATGTCATGAAAATTTGTATTTATTGGACTTAATATAACAACGACAAGCAAAATTTAAGTTTCAAGTCTTAGTTACTTGAAACGAAAAACAATGCACCATTCGGGAAATCTAGTTTTTTCAAGAAGATTCTAAGGAATTTTTCAGGGCTTAATGAAAATTTTCCTGGGCTTTTCCAGGATTTCCTGGGCCCGTACGAACCCTGGATAGTCCCCTGGATATAATAGGGGGTGGGAACCATGCGAAAATACAGCGCATTAAAAAGGTCCATTAGCGGATCTAGATTGTGCCAGTGTTCCATTCTCACACAGAACCCGTGTAGATTTCCGTCACAATCTATTGCAGTGATGATGCTAAGACGAAGGGCTAACGCTCGAAACGTCAGCTTTTCCTATCATTTCACGGCGACGATAATTTTACTAATACTAATACTACAAGTTTATATCCACTCGTCGACGCATTCAATAGTTTTTTAAAAAAAACTGTAAACCTAAGTTTATTGCAATGATAGATCACGAGTGCTTTTGGATCGTTTTTGTGTACATTAAGCCCACCGCACATTTTCGTATGCAATCGAAATTATTGTCGCACATTCACCCAACACGTTTGCGAGAAGATGCAATAACCTCCAACAAGGTGCACTCACTTTTAAGGAAATCAAACATGTTTGATCCATGCGATAGAAATTGCATCGCAGGCCCTCGCACGCAGAAGCGATGTGCTGTAATTTTGATTGCATGCGACGAAAATTGCATGCTATCGCACAAGTGTGCGGTGGGCTTTAAACACAATCCACGATTCGTGCGTTTTCTTTTTAAAAACAATCACATACACTGACAGCCCAGACTGCTAATTTTGTACCTTCTTCTCGCGATCCATACGGCCGACTGTGATCGAACGTTTTCGACTCTGAACCTGATCGTCACTAAATTGAAAAGTAGACTAGCTCCACAAATATCTGACAAATTAATCTGGATTAAAATCTGTGGGAAAGGGTTGCAGTAACACGATTTCAGAAGACTCTTGCAATCTGGCATCAATACAAAAAGCGACATTTGTCAGATAAGAGTTTAAAGTACATGTTCTTCTTTCAAAAATTGATTTTGACACATTAATTACATGTTTAATGTTTTAAAAAGGCAGCAGCGACCCTGAGTCTGGGCCAAAAATATAAACAAAAATTAAAATCATTTTTAAACAACTATAAATTTAATTAATCAAACGATTTAACATAAGTCCCTCAAAAACTGCTGGTAAGAAAATTGATTATCGATTCGTGCACAAAAAGTTGTAAATCGAACCAATGAAAAAAATGATGAAGCCGCCCTTAATCTTACTACAACTTCTCCATACTCATTATTTTTTCTACCATCACGTAGCTTATATACAGGAAAAAAATCTTTTTAATCAAAATCTTAAAATAACTTACTACACGCTTTTTTAAATAAGAACCAGTAAATGTTTCCGAGGCTTATTGTTCTTAACTTTTCGGCGATTTGAGCCTCAAATTGTTCTTATTTCTAAATGTGTTTAAGTCGAATAAAAACTAAGTCTAAGGTATTGCAAGACATGTATTGGAAAACAAATTGTGAGGACTAACTTCGGGACAAGTACCTGTACTGCGAATAATTTGAAGTAAAGACTGATTAAGGGAAGAAGTCAAAACAATTGTATTTTTAAGGAACCCAATTTCGTCGAGGGAGGTGGTGGGTGGCAGCACATACCCCCCTACCCCACCCCACTTTTTCAAAACTCAATTTCTCAAAACCTGATTTAGGGTTATTGGTTTTTATTGTATTATGCACTTCTCTCTTCACAAAGAAGGCGTTGGTGCAAGCACTTTATCAATATCTATTTTATTGAACATGATATTTGCTCCTAAAATTCAGCATTTTTGAAAAAAGGTGGTGGGTGGCGGCACATAATACCCCACCCCCTAAATTGGGTTCCTAGGAAGTCCCATTGTTTTGACCTTTTCCCTAAAAGAGAGAAACTAAAATCATTTCTGTGTTGCCGCCTGTGTTATATAAGTTAATGTCAAAGCTCAGTAAAGTTTGAAAATAGTTATCGAGCGCCGAGCCTCAGCTTGTTCTTAACTTTTTCTTAAATTTGGCCAATCTGAGCCTCGTTGTTCTTATAAAGTTGTTCTTATAAAAAAGCATGTAACATCATTTGCGCTAAAATATGTCTATGTACTGTAATGGAAGTCTTGACAGAGTCTTATGTAGTTTCGGTGTAGGCTAGTTCTGGTACTTAATGCAACAAACTTGAGAAACCGGTCTAAAGAAGGAAAGCAGGAGAAACAGATGGTGAGAGGGTTGGCAGAAGGGGAAGGGGCGGAAGTAAAGGTAGACAGGGGTTCAAGCAGGAGGTAGTACATGTCTATCATCCTTCATCTCTTCTTATCTCTTCCAAAGCTTCTTCCATGGTTTTGACCCTTGGCCTGTTTTGCTCTACGTACTGCAAACAATATAATAATAACAATAATCAACAATATATAATACTATTATAGTAACACCAATATCAAAATGTTATCAGTAATGTAAAAAGTATACGGTTTATAAGAGTTTATAACTCTCAAACTCGTGATCCTAGGATTATAAGTTGAACAAACTAACTGCACGGCCGCTGTGCCACCAAGCAATCTTAACAATCCTTCTAGTTAAACTAGATGCCTGTAATGGCGTTTACTCAGGCTACGCTTAAGTTTGCAGCCTCAGAAATGTATTCGATCTATAATGCATGTTTTAATTTTGTCATAGTTCGAAATGGAATTTTGAATTGCTAAATATTTTCATTCAACTTCAAGTTCACACTCAAAATTCTTTAAACAAAATTCCAAGTGAGTGTTCCTTGATGCATAAGTACATGCGGACTGAAGTTCATTTTGTTTGAATGGGCTTTGTTCTGTTGTTTTATGTCTTGAAACATTTGCATATGGTGCACCCCTGACCAACTCGCAGGCTTACACATTTGTCAATAGGTCGACAGATTGATAGATAGACTTCGCAGATGTAGACTTGGCCTACCACAGGTAGCCCGAGTAATAATGCTACATTAAATTTTAGGACAGCCAAACAATTTTTTGGCTGACAACAGCAACTTTTGAAGAAACTATTACAGTTTCCACTGTACCCCCCCCCCCATAATTTTTTGCTTTCACTGCACATATTTTGCAGTACAGAATTCATACTTCAAGTTCTCACTGTTTGAGTTGTCTGTCTGTACACACCAACCTGCAGTGTATCTTCCAGAGTGGTGTATCGGTGATTTGATGAGATGTTTCTAGTATAAGCTTCATACATGCGGCAGTTGCTCTCAACAAACTGGTTCACCAGTTGGATCTGCTGTCTCAACATATCGTTTAAAGCAACAACTGCAGGATTGTATGCAGTAATGGCTAAAACATAATAGAAAAGAAAAATAAATCAATAACATTTTATTCTGGAGATGTAAACCATAAATTTTATGCTCAAGATTTACAAAAGTTACAAACTGTCTGTCCACTATTTTTTAAAAAGGGTGGTGGGTGGCAGCACATAATACCCCATCCCCTAAACTCAGTTCCTAGGAAGTACCATTGTTGACCTTTTCCCTTAGGAAAGAAAAAACCCTGTCTCTAAATGAACAAGTTGCAAGAAACATCAAACAAAATCAAGTATTTTTCAGGAGTGGACTTGTGGATGGGGAGTACAGTTTGCAGTTAGTTGAGTATTCCACAAAGAATAAAAAAAAGCCTCTATTTTCAACCACTTTTTTAGGGGTAGCATCTTTCATTATCATCTAGCTATTGTTTCATTCAAGTGCCAACAGAAATCAGTTTGTTATAAAAAAACACAAGAGTTGTGACCAAATTATTGAAGATTTTTTTCAGAAATTGTCATGTTAGAACCAAGAATTGGTACTTCAAAGCCTTTAGATCAAAAATTTACTGAAAGGGGGGGGGGGATAACAAAAGGTGCCCTCAGCATTTAAATTACAGTATCTTTAGAAAATTTTACTTCGTTTTAAAGCTCTCTGGAGGTTGGACAGTTTGAAGCTATGTTTGTAAATTATTCTTCAAGAAACTGATGTGCAGACTTCAAAATGCTATGAGAATTAAAGTCAAACCACTCAACCTTTCTTGCAGTAAACTTTTTGTTTTCACTAAATTTTACCAAACTTAAAATTTCAGTTAAAGTGTATATGACAGATTTACGGTTTTGCAGGTACAGTCAAAAGGAATCTTTTAAGTACCTTCTAAGGCCTCTGAGGCCACAGCATGAGTGGCAATTGGTGAAGGGTCAACATACTGCATTCCCAGTGCTGAACTGGATGTTGCCATGCCGATGCCAAGACCTGAAACAGGTTCAGATGCTCTCAAAGGTATTTTATTGTAATAAATCAAGCAACAATCAAACAAGAGCAAAATCTAAATTACATTACTATTATGTCATGAGTGGTTCTGACAAATTTGCATTTTTTCAAAATCTGCTGCCAATCCGTAAAATTTGGGTGGGTTTGAGCCAGACTTGGACTGATGATCCGTCTGCCTCGGATACATCAATAATCCAACTTTAGCTAAAATCACCCAGTATTACGGATTGACAGCAGATTTTGATAAAATGCAAATTTGTCGGAACCACTCATGACGTTATCAGATGAACATTTTAAATGTTAATATCTAAAGAACAAGAAAAGATTTTAGCAAAATTTTTTCACCGCTGTTCCTCACTTAGCAAGATCTATTCATTGAAGAAATAACATTTTTCACTTCATATGCACTTTGACTATAACTCATCTAACCCTCCTCACCTGAAGGTATGTATGTAATATTCAAGTTCATTGTTTGTACTCCAACTTCCTTTGTTAGCCTGTTGTGCTCTGATGAGTCCTTGTAGGGAAACAATTAGCCAAACCAACCACTTTGAATCATACTCTAATAACACTTACAACTAACTTTAATTTTTTCTGGTAAAATTAACAAAATTACAACAATTATTCTAAAGATTGTTCCAAGTTGACAGCAAATTTGTCGGAACCACTCATGATGTAATCAGATGAACATTTTAAAACTGATCTCTCAAAAACTGATCACTGCCGCCTGGTTAGCCCAGTTGGTAAGGCGCCAGTCTTTCGTCGGGAGGCCCGGGTTCGATTCCCGGTGCCGGACCTTCACTCAGGGTCTTAAAATAACTGAGGAGAAGGTGCTGCCTTTGCTCCAACATCTGCAAATGGTTAGACCTTCGCGTCTTCTCGGATAAGGACGTTAAACCGTAGGCCCTCGGAGTCCAGTAATTGGGTTGTAATACCTGTTGGGTTCTCCGACTACCTAAGAGTAGTGAAGCTAAATAAATACAAAAAAAGTAAACATCTTTAAATGTAGCATATTCAGGTCATAAAGTTATACAATTTTTTTGTTAACAAGGAGCATTTGCAAGCATTTCATGGACATCTCATGGAGTTTATCATATTTTCTTATAATTTATATCTATATACATACCAGAATTTTCAAAACAATGGAGGCTGCAGCAACTTACAGTACAGGGCCCAATTCCTCAAAACATGTTTAGTGCTAACCCAGGTTTTTCAGGAACTTCAGATTTTATAACAAACTATATTACAATTTTTACTGTGCCCATCCACCAGGCCCCTCCCCGATAATTTTTTACTTCTGTTGCTTATTACTAGCCATTTTAACAACAGAAGTTGGTGTTAGACCTTTTGCCAATATAAGGGTATGAAAATACTTGGGGGAGGGGCACAGTAAAAATTGTAATATAGTTTGTTATAAAATCTGAAGTTCCTGAAAAACCTGGGTTAGCACTAAACATGTTTTGAGGAACTGGGCCCTGTATTGTAAGTTGCTGCAGCCTCCAATGTTTTGAAAATTCTGGTATGTATATATGAGATGTTATTAGCACAGGAGAATTACATTTTTTATCCTCAATTGTTTATCCTTACAGTATTTGATCATTCTCAATTTCCCATAATTGTAAAAATAATGACTTATTTTTGTGTGTGCTATGCTTAATAAGGAGAATTAAAACTAGATGTTGGTTAAACTGGCTGGGACTGATAGAGCTAAAAAGTTAACATACCTTTCTTCTTTGAGACTTGTGCTTGCTTCCTGAGTGTGTCCACGGTGACTGTGAGCTCTCAGTAGAATAAGTTTGACTGTTTGAGTCCCTTTGTTTTTTGTGCAATTTTGAGTGTTTCGTTTTTTTTCTATATAGTTTTGAATAAGTTCTTTCACTTTCCGACAATGACTTACTGTCTTCTTTGCTTTGTGAGTATTCTTGAGTCAATGTTTTATCAGAGTTAGTCTTTTCATTATTCGAGTCACTTCTGAAACTGCTATAATCATAATTGACAGGACTTTCATTCCTCTGTAAGTTTTCATCATCTATGTCACTCACAGTTGGCACTGGAACATCATCCTCAATCTCTTCAGCTACATCATCATCAGTATCAACCTCTGATTCAACAACAGCAGAAAGATCATTGTTTATTGATTTTATCTCTTTTAGTTCACTAACAGCATCATTTTCACTGGCAATTTTGCTGTTGTTGTTAAGGTCGGCATTATCAAGATCAAGCTCATCCAGTTGCAGCTGAATTCCCTGAAATGGTTTTATAGAGCTTTCTGTCGTGTCAAGATCTTCTGGACTAGGGGAGTGTGACAGCATCATCAGTTTGGGCTTAAAATCATCATCATCATCATCATTTAAACTCTTTGATGTTGTTTCTGTAGTCAACAAGGACAAATGTGGTTTGAGATCAATGGCACAGTCTGTGAATTGTTTATTACACAATATCATAATAGAAAAAATAACATAATTAACTAAGTATGTTAATAAACATTTCCAGGTAAAAGTTTTAGTAGGCAGCAACAAAACATGTTGTAAAAATTTTCAAAGGTAAGAAAAAATAGATACTGTAGATAGATAGATCATTAGTTTCAAATTGCTTCAAATGTTACCATGACCTCAAAAGTGTATGTAGTTATTGCCAAAGCTTTCTTTTTTTACAATAATAAGAATACGATACTAATCTTCACAACAATACTTCGTGACAATTAGATTACATATTGTTAACAACCAATAGAAACTGTAAAATCATTGTTTATATAATTCTTGTAACATATTCTCTCTTAATTTGAAACATTAGATAGATAGATAGACAAATAGATGATAGATAGATAGATAGATAGATAGATAGATAGATAGAAAGATAGATAGACAGATAGATAGATAGATAGATAGATAGATAGATAGATAGATAGACAAATAGATGATAGATTGATAGATAGATTAAGATAGATAGATAGATAGATAGACAGACAGACAGAATTTCTTGCTAAAATAGTCAATTACTGTTTTTGTGAGGGTCAAAACAATTTTAACAGTTCCAGACAATAGAAGACAGCAATGAATTCGAAGTATGGTTTAAAACTTTGGAAGGTAAGAAAAAGCAACAATAACATTTGTCTCGAAGCATCAATTTAACACATTTCACTCGACAGGCTTCCAGATCTGCACACAAAAGCTGTTTACACCAACATTATTTGAAGAAAAAAAATTATTGTGAATTATCATGGTATGTTATCTACTCTCTGGTGATTTTAACTAAAGCGGTTTGAATACTTGCTCTTAATTTCTATCGGCTGAAAATATATGAAGCAACAGTTACACAAATTTCAATCAACAGTATGCCACAGCCACACAAGCTCATATGCATGCCAAAACTGCCTATACCAACATCATCTGTTTGAATAAATTGAAATTTATTTGTTACAAATTATTGTTGTCCTATTGTTTATATGTCGAGAGGTTCCACTAACAAAACTAGAATACTTCCTCTTACTTTCAATCGGCAACTGCTGGATCAAGAGCTTATTTTCTAATTGTTAGATAGAAATTGCAAGCTCATATAATCAGAAAATTATAAGCCTAGAACTAGGTTACTATGGCAACGTTTTTACTAAGTAACCTTTACGAAGATATTTGTCGGTTTGTGCTGGCTACAAAACGAAATAAAAGTATAATGGTTTCGTGAAGTAACCATATCAAATGATTACTTTTATAACATATCTTCAAGTGGTTACTTTACCATACAAGAGAGCATTATTTCATGAACGCTTAAAATTAAAACCAGTAGACTGGTTTAACGAACAAATTTCTGACTGTTGAGTGTTTCAACATGTGGAATTATCACGACAGCTCCATTACATGTTAGTTTTAAAATAAAACACAAAACTAGCATCTCATGTTTGCGACCAATCGATAAATCTTGAATCATTTCAGAAAGTGGTAAATTATTATTTCGTCGAATGAATTTTAAAAAAACTTAAAACTTGCCCGCTTCGACATCATCTCCACTGGAGATAGATATATCAGGAGTTTTGTCGTTTTCATCCCGGACTACCTTCAGAAATTTATCTCCTGTCCAGAGATTTCTAATCCCAGATTTTTGTTTCATTGCGTCGAGGTATTCTTGAAGTTCTTGATCTGTTGTCTCTTCGTTCATGACGCCGCTTGTGCGCCTCAGATCCGAGGTGAAACTGTTCGACGATCCGAGTGAAGTTTGAGAAAGCGACCGAGCTTTCTGAAAAGACTCTCTCCACTTCACTTTTTTTGACATTATGCAAATTACGTCAATTATATCATATGACAATCCATTGACAGTCGCACTCTAAATTTAAGGGGAACTTAAAACATTTCCTTCCACTTTGATAACAGTTTGAGTTTGAAACCAGCAGTTAGCGTATCGGAATTTAGTCGATTTGTCATCGGCCGTCAGTTATGTTTTAAAAACCCCTGGTGCGAATTTTGAAAATATTTCAAGAAGTAACTGTTTTTGCAGAAAATAATGGGGGCATTATGTTATAAATATGTTACTTAAAAAAGTTAAGCTTTATGCTTTTAGAATTTGTTGTGGCTCTTTTAAACTATCCTTTTTCAGTAGGGCTAGGCTGAAGATTGCAGGAGCATTGATGCAGAACCGAAGTTTTACGAGTATTTATTGATTGGTTATAACTTGGGATGAGGGGCTACTAAGCTCTACAGCTCGCTGGTATTTGTTTTGGTCCTTTTAATTTTTCTGTTTTATAATATACACTGGGAAATTCTGTTCGTGTCCAGTTTTAGAAAACTCAAACCACTGTAACTTTGAGTTTTTTTTCAGACATTCATTCCAAGAACAAACGGAGTTTTTGAGGTTGCAATATAAAGAGCACCGCCGGCTGATGGCCAAAAGGAGTCAGTAATGAGTACAATATCTCCTGAATCGCTAGAGCAGCTCTGCTTGGATTTTGTCTGTTGTAATATTGAGGAAATCTGCTGTGAAGTCTTAGAAGACGAATGGAAACTGGTTTTTAAGTTTCCAGTTTTTTTGCACGAGCAACTCGCTGAGGGCCTAATGAGAAAGTTGTCTAAGGCAAACAAACTTACGCCTCGGGTTATAACTTTGTTCCAGGATCGTAGGACATGCCGTTTGAAACGGTTATACGTCCGGAATGCTGATATTCCAGAATCTAGTTTGCGAAGAATAATAGCTCAACACAAGGTCTCAGAACTGGATTTGTGCGGCAGCAATCTGATATTAAGCGAATTATTTAACAGTTGCGATGTTGAGGGCTGTTTGCCGAGTTTACAGGTAGTAAGTGTTCGAAACATACAAAACAATCACGATTTTTCTGTGCTCTGCACCCTTAAGTCACTTAGAAAATTGGATGTTAGTGGAACCAGTATAAAGAATGCTAACTTGCATTTAATTGCTAATTCTCTTCAAAATCTGGAGTATGTCAACATATCGGAGACTGGAATAAGTGATTCAATGTGCTTTGAGAACTTGAAAACAAAGTTAAAAACTTTGCTTGCTTACGATGCCCCAATTTCTTGGAAAGACCCAATAGAGTTTGCAGGGTTTCTTTCTCTTCAGAGACTTGATATTTCAAGAAACCCCGACAATAGTTCAGGATATGACTGGCCATCGGATGGGGAAAAGGTTGAGAGACTGCTACAAGCGCAGAAGACACTTCCAAGTTTAATATACTTAGATTTGTCAGGGACTCCAAGAATTATGGATAAACCACTCCAGAACTTTTTGAACTCGCACCCACAGCTCACATTTCTTGGCTTATGTAAGACTGGTTTTACCTCATATGGAGATTTCTTTCCAGCTGACATTGAGGTAGGTGTTAAAAATTTATGTTAGCTGTCAAATTCCAATGTTCACAAATTTGTTACTTATTAATTAGTCCTTCTAAGGACTATTTAATAGGGTAATAGCTCTTAAAGATCTATATTAAATAACCTGGTATAGATGGGTTTGGATTTCAGCTGACGAAAATGAATGTTTACAGACCTTAAACAAAGAAACCTTTGTCTTCAACTACCAATCAAATAACAGATATAATTAACCCTTTAACCCCAAAGGCATCAATTGGTCAATACTAAATTCTCCTTACAGTAACAATAGAAAATAAGATGATTAATGTTGAGAATATGAAAATTGATCATCCACCAAAACTCTGAAAGATGAGTTCTCAAATTCTCCCAAACTACTCATAGCAATATTAAGGACATACATTATGAGAATTTACAAGCTAATCATTTGGCACTCTTAGGGATGAAAAGGTTAAACCCATCACCCCATGTGGGACATAGGTCTCTGGCGAGGGAAGGGCACTTCCTCCTGTCCTTGTCCGGTGTTTCAAATTGTCCCCATGAATAACCCGTCTGCTGTGCTTCTTGGACAGTTGATCTCCTCTATGTTGTTCTAGGCCTGCCTCGCTTTCTTTTTCCTTGTGAGTTCCACTTCAGGACTTGGTGTGTGATGTTAGTTACTGGCCCTCTCAAGATATGACCAAGCCAACCCCACTTTCTCTTTTTGATCTGAAGGTCAACTGGATCTTGCCCAATCAAATAACGTCTTGATCAAATAACAGCTGACTCATTAAATTTAACAATGACTGAAACTGGCCCATAGGCATTTAGGGTCTGTCTCCACTACACCTTGGGGGAGGGGGGAGGGAGAATAGTCCTATATAAATTATAAGCTCTACAGGGACATTTTATTCACCCTTCTGGGTATACTTTTTTGATCTACTAATTGTAAGCAGCAAATGCTTTCAAAGCCCAAAATGTTAAACAGGGTATTTATATGGTCACTTAAGGTTACTGTTCAGTTTGAAACCGAGGGAAATGACCAAAATGAGATTATCAGCCAAATGGATAGATCAGAGG
>JAOBAT010131963.1:0-35172 GCA_026413305.1 Hydrozoanthus tunicans | reverse complement strand
CATTGTTTTGACCTTTTCCCTAACCTTTAGACCCCAAAGTACCCCCCCCCCCCCGGAAAGGAATGGTCTGAAATAAAACTTTTATTAAGTCAGTAACCATTTCAGCAGCTCAATTGTGATAACTCCGTGCGAATAACTAATTCCAAACAGTTTAGTTTGATCAGGTATATATATTAATTTAATTTTGAAGTTAAAATGTTGTATTCTAAGGGAAGAAGTCAAAACAATGGTATTTTTAAGGAACCCAATTTCGTCAAGGGAGGTAGTGGGTGGCAGCACATACCAACCTACCCCACTTCTCCCCACTTTTTCAGAGCTCATCTTCTCAAAACCTGATTTAGGGGTTTTGTTTTTTTTGGTAACCTTGAACTCCTCTCTCCACAAAGAAGGCGTTGGTGCAAGCACTTTATTGATATCTATTTTATTGAACATGATATTTGCACCTGAAATTGAGCCTTTTTGAAAAAGGGTGGTGGGTGGCGGTACATAATACCCCACCCCCTAAATTGGGTTCCTAGGAAGTACCATTGTTTTGTCCTTCTCCTTAATCTTCATCAAAATATTTTAATGGTAAAGGTTACCAATTTTGCTGGGGTGTGCTAGTGCATACATAACTAACTATTAAGCAAAGTGTTGTGCATTTTTAGCTGTGCATGTGCTGTAAGAAGTGAATAAATGTATAAAAAAAACAAATTGTTGTTGTATTAAAATGAAAACAGTTAACAATTTGTAAATCATTAAATTGTAGGGCCAGTATGAATCAGTCCTCTAGTCTCATCTGTTGAACATTGGAGAATAATGTTTTGTTTAACAGTTATCCCAGGGGTGCACATTGGGATTGCGATATGAGTTAGCTATTTATTTTATTAAAAATGCCTCCAAGGTTTGCCAATTTATTTCGTAAGAAGAAACTGGATGTTGTAATGTACAGATAATTTCCGGTTTAGCTCATTAATTTTTTATAGTGTTATGTGCTTTCAAAACCTGTTTGTTTCAGACTTCTACTTAGTATTATATTGAAGACTTAAATTGAATTACTTTAATACTAATTTGAAAAAAAAAACACTTAACTTGCTATAGTTTAAAATGAAGTTTTGACCGTATCACATGGTCTTCATGTTTTGGCTGAGTCAGCTTGGACCATGTGAGTGTCACATGATAGCTGACCCAGAATGTCCTGTATAACAGGGATTATCATACACAGGGGACAGTGTTTTACAGGATATACAGGGGCATAGCCAGGATTTCTAGGAGAGGGGGTTCCAAATTGGTTCCAACAAAAACGATTGGTCTAAAATCCTTACATTACGTAAATGCAAACAGATACCACGGAGACGTTCACTGTACTTATTGTAAACATTGAACAAAATGAAGAATTTCAAAAATCGAGAGTCCGTTACACTCTTGTTGGGATAAAATCACTATTACAAATAGGAGAGGGGGGGGGGGGTTCCGGAACCCCTGGAACCCTCCCCTGGCTAAGCCCTTGATATAGTAGATCAGCTATCATGTGACACTTGTGTGTTCTAAGCTGACTCAGCAGAAACCAAAAGAAGGCTGCATGGTACAGTTGAAGCTTGTTTTACACTGCAAAAAGTTACTGAAACATACTAAACAACTGATTAACTCAAAACACCCATCATCAAATTCTTCAGTATTTATGTTGTTTTACTGCAGTACCCACGGATGTATGATGACAAAGAAATGGTGTTCAACTGCTACCAAAGAGCCCATCAGAACACGTAAGAATATTGTGTACTTCATAACTTAGTAAAAAAAAAACTCAATTAACACACTGTGAGTCATCAATGACCATAACATTTTGATGCTCTAATGCTGCTACTGTTTACTGCTTGCCTACTTTAGACAATCTGTAGACTCAGATCTTGATAGCTTAAATAGGCTTCAGATCGGTGAGTTTTGAAATCTGCGCATTGTCTTGAATTTTCCATCCAAACAACAACAGTAGGGACAGTGGCACCAAGATACAGTACCCAAGGCTTGGCTTTCAACTGTGTGCAAACATCAAAAACATGACAGATCCTTTCAAGACACCTTACTGTGTGCATTTCAGAACACTCCAATCTGAAAAAAAACTGATTTTCCTAGGACAGCTGGCTTGTGTTTGTTACTCTAGTTTTTTATGTGCCTTTGAATGCCATACTGTAATTTCTGGACGATTACCTACACATCAGATTACCCGCACCATACAAATTTTTCAACTATGTGAAAAATAAATCAACAGATTACCCACACTGGCAGATAACTCGCATTTAAAACAAAAGAATAAATTATGTGATAAAAAGTTTGAGAACTTGCAAATTCGAAGCTACTTTAATACACATACGGCATAGTTTCATATGAAATTTGATAAACTTTTTGTTTCTGTTGCTTCGCTCCTTATCTAAGTTGTTACTTCGCTCCATGTGTAATTCATTAGTTGATGTTATTGTCCTTATTTACGATTTTTGATATCCAATGTAGTGATCTCTGAGGTTTCATTGTTTGTGGCAGAACTGATCAAGGTGCCATCTTTGATAGTATAAGTTGAGGGAAAGCTTGAGTGAGTACAAAAATCCTAGGTAGTGGGGTAAGGAGTAAACATGCAAAATGGCGCTCTTTCAAAAATGAATGACTTGCAAAATTCTGTTTGAAATGTTGTCAAAGAAATCAATATCTCGGGAAATATTGAGTCTAAGATTTCGCTTAAAGCTGGAAAATATTCCTTAATCGATAAAATAGTAATTTTGTATGTGTCAGTGATGCCTTGACCGTTTTTGCCCACTCACAGACAATTTTTGTCATGGCGAATGTTTTGTTTACACGCGTGCCAACAATTACAGTTTCATCATTGTTTGCTTTAAACCACTATTCAGTGCTTTGAACTTAGCACGTCCCTTGAGTGTATTAAGTCAAGTTTTAAAATTGAAACAGAAAATTACTAAATCCTAGCTGTGAAAATTTCACTATTGTGGTGCGTTTTTAGTTCTTTTTTCTCACTTTGTTTATGTGACAACTGCCTTTCTCATTGCGCAGCACCGTGAAATGAAAATTTGTGGTGTCATGTTTCAAGGCTTTCTTCCAAAAGGTGTCAGGTGCAAAAAGCAAGCTTTTAAAATGATAACATTGAAAAGTAATTGAAGCACAAACATATTATGAAAGAGATTTCTTTATGTGGTATGATTTGGTATTTTCAAATGTGGTGAAAAAGCTTAAACAAGCTGTACTTTAGTCAGACAAATTAAACAAGTTTGATACAATTACAGACAGCTGGCATTTCTCGTTTTTCTTGTTTGAACAAATGACAGCAATACACAGATTTTATTAGAAGAATTTATTTATTGTCTCTTGGTAATTCTGTTTTACTCTTCCTTTCTTAAGTACTTGTAATTATTACTGATTTAACAAAATATACTTACCCAGAGATTTAAAAATCATCGCATTACCTGCACCTTCCTATTACCCACAGCAACAAATAATTACTGCAAAATCAATGCATTATCCGTGGGTAATTGTCCGGAAATTATGGTAGTAGTTAATTTTAGTGAAACAAATATCAGCACTTTGTGTTTCTGACAAGTACTTGAATGTATATAGAATTGCTGCCAAGTGTAGTGATGGCAGCAACACGTTTTTTGTTTACATACAGTTACTGTTGGGGGCAGAGATCAGCGAAGTTGTCTGTCCCCATCTGCTCGACCCCTTTTGCACAAACTTTGCACCAAATTTTGCAACATTTTCTCGCAAAGAAGGCCCTTTTAACGCTGAAAAGATGTAGTTTACGGGTTTTCCCATATTTATGGGCAGAGTTGAACAAAAAACAACCAAAAGTTGTTGAGATTATTGACGATTTTTGGTCGTTATTTGACTGTCTCGATGCCAAATTATTTGCATAGGGTTCATTGTTCTGCTTGTGTAAGAAACCCTGGGCTTGAAGTATCAATGTGTGCATGAACCGAATGGATTTGTGCATCATCATTGTGAGTTGCACAAAATTTGCATGAAACTGTGGAGTTATTAAGCACATTGGTCTTGGAGTTTTAAAGTGTGGGACTTCATTGCAAAGTGCAAGAGGTTGAAGCACAAAGTTGTGGAGTTTTGAAGCAAAAGGTCTTGGAGTTTTACAGTGTGGTTCGAAATCCTATAACATTTGTCAATCATTTGTCTAAAGACAGTCATGAGCATTATGCAGACTGAACAAGTTATTTGTTCTGTTATACTTTTGATAAACATAGCAGTTGTGTTGTTTTGTTGCAGGCCATTACTGTCGGCCATTACTGTATGAAATTGAGTATGACCTAATTATTTGTCCTGTTAACTTGTAACTAATTATTTGTTCTGTTAATTTAAGTTTGTTTTACGTACCAAACTTGTTGTTTGATCTGTTTGAATGAGAGATATCAATCATCAATCCTTTCTGGACTATTTTGTTGAATTCTCTGCTGTTGAAAAAAAAAACATAGTTACATTCCCATTTGTACGGTTTGTACAAATACAGTAACTGTGTGTTATGCCTATCAGACATGACAATAGATGTTTTTCACAACTAGCTGAATACAACATTGGGGCCTCATACACTCTTGAAGGAGAAGCTGTACAGTTTAATATTTTCAGTGAAATAAACAAATAAATTTGAAATAACAAAATTGAATTGGCATCCAAATGAGCCCTGTGTTTACCAGCCGAAAATTTATTGGTGAATTAAAACCAACTAAACAAAAACAAGATCTTATTGACCAACAAAGTGTTGTGTATCTTTTTAAATGTGGCCAGTGTAATGCTGGTTATGTCGGCTACACTTGCCAAGTACACCTCCATGAATGTGTGGATGAACACGTGGGCAACACTGCGGTTGGCCAACATTAATTTTGTGGCTTCACAATCTTGACAGCTCAAACCTATGAAATTGTTTTAGAGTTTTAAAGAAATGCAAGAACAAATGGGACTGCCTTTTATTTGAAATTTATAAAAGATCTTGAGTATTTTTTCGATTATTCAAGTCAGCCAAAGAAACTGGTGTTCTACTTAGCGCAAAATGACAGGGTGCTCTCCCCTGTCATTTTTTGGAGCACCCTGTCATTTTTCTCAATGTACTGTCATTTCCCGCTTCTGCCCTGATGTTTTTTAAGTGATGAAGTTTGTTATCTTTAAATTCTCTAGTAAGCAGAAAACTTAAAAGAACTTCGAAATGTAGAAATTAATACAATTTGCACTTGCCAAACACAGGAAGGTTCAAATTATGGCTGCCACATTTGTTTTGTTGGTTGTGATTAAATTAACTAAAATCTTCCTTAGGAAGGTCTCCTTTTATACCGACCTGATATCGACATTTACTGTAAGAGTTGCATTCCTGTGAATGTTTCTCATAAAGTTTTTAGCAGTCTCTGTCACTTGAAAATTGAGACTCAGACTTATGTTTATCTTCTTTAGTTTCACAAGATCTAGAAACTACAAAATGTTTGTCTCTCAAAGACACTTCAGCTGGCATCTTTACTGTAACAAAGTCACTAAATAAAAGTTGATTTTTTTTGTGAAAATGTAGCTACTCAAGTTAGCATTTTAACACAGATACAGCTTCACAAACACATACTTTGCATGTCTGGAATTTTGGTTTTTATAAGGCAAAGGGAATTCATTTCGTTCAAATATTAATCTTTAATGTTTTGTTATTTTTTTAAAATTTGGTTAATTACCATTTATGTATTTAGCTGTACAAGCATATGCATCATTTTAAATGTTAAATTTTATTTCTACAGATTGGAGAATTATCCCCAGTTTCTGATGATGTTGTTCATCGGTGGATTGGAGCATCCAGTAAGTTTCAAATAATTATTGTAGCTACGGAACCCAGATTTTGAAAAGGTCTTTAAATAAACTTAGTCAAGTTTGATTTAATAGTTGCATTCGACTGCTTACAACCCTTAAATTGCTATTTCAGTTTAGATATGTTAACCATTACCCTCCAAAAGCCCTTGAATAGTTTTTCCATTGAAAATCTAGACAATAAATTTGGTAAGAAGCGTAAACCTTTTTTCTTTAGAGGAGGAATTACTGTTAACCCAGGGTTGAAGGAGCAACGTCCTGACTTGGGAGACTAGGCTAAAGTGAAAGATAACTTGATTTCAGGTTGGTCTAATCTGAATACAAGCTATGTCGTAGAGTGGTAAATGTGACTGCGTCTTATCTATCCTGAAGTTTTAATTTATTTGTTATTATTGACCTGAACAACAACATTTCACCTCTTCGCTAACATTTCTGTCAATATTTCCTTTTTGTTTTCTAAACATTTTAAATGACTGTGAGATCTCCCTTGCTTCTATCTTGCCATGATGGGCTTCGTAGTGGAAGTGGTCTACCTTTGAAATCAACTACAGAAGAAAACAAAAAGCACTTCTGGGTTATGAAATATAGTAGCGGAATTATTTATCTCGATCATTGAATTCATGGTCAGATCGAAAGATTAGGAACAAACAATCAAGTTCACATGCCCTAACTACAAAAGCAATTTCAATCAATGCATTAGAAACTGATTGTAAAACCACCTTTGGAGTGTGAAACATGAAGAATTATTTTGTGATGAATGAGAAAAAAGTCATTGAAAATTAATTTTTTGCTTTTGTGCAGAGTGTGCTTGATGCATGAAAGTAGTTTTACAGTAGTAACTCACTCCGTGCCTCAATGGACCATGATTGCATGGACTTTCAATCTTCAAGTTTCATCTTTTGCCTAACAAACTTTGCCCAAACTTTCTGACATCACACATACACATTGACAATCACGTGTAAGGTTGTTTGAGAAAAGATAAAAATTAATTTGCTTTTAACTTTTTTAGGCAGTCAGAGGTAGGTTACTTTAGACAAGAACTCAAAACATTTGAGAATTGAGATTCAGCTATATCGAACTCTAAGTTTGCAGTTAAGGCCGAATAAAGCAATACCTGTATTTCCGTTCACCCGACTGACTATAAATTTTTAGCGCCAACTTGTTGACCCTATAACATTTTATAGCTTCTTTAGCTTTATAGCTTCTTTCTTCTGTAGTTTTGACAATAATGTTTCTTTCTTCCTGTCTATTTATTTAGCACTGGTTTTGGTTTAAAACCCATTACATTTTTACCTAACTCAATAATGCATGTTTGTTAACTTCTAGTATACTTTTTGAAAATTGAAAAACTGTTTTCATATCATACATGCTCTTAAATAAGGTCTAGAGTCGATCTACTATCAGATCTCTCCATAAAAACTAATGTTTCGTTGTAGTCAGTGAAAAATCAGCAGAATAGTCAAAAGTTTGAACTGTCATCTGAACTGTTACTGTTAATTTCATTCTGTAGCTGTGTCACACTGCCTTGGTAAATTGTTGCCATAGATTGTTGTTGCAATAAATTAATGTTGGTACTGTAGCTGTTGGTGGTTCTAATACATTTGCTTGCAGTTGGGACAAATCATCCATTGCATTTCAAATTGACCCAAGGGGTTCTTTGATTTGTTGATGAGTGCTAACTCAGAATTTTGTTTGTCTTAGGTTGTTTGCTCCATTGCTGGTTTAATCTGGGTTATCTCTCGACTCTCCTATGCCCATGGCTACTACACTGGAGGTAGTATTCATGTATACATCTTTATAGTTCATTTGGATGGTTTAGAAAGGGGCTTTCAAAATGCACTAGGTATTGGTTGGAATAGAATGGTTGAGAAAATTTGCATATTTATAAAACCTTGATGGCACAGCATCCAAAAAAGTCATTTTAATGAAATAAACGTCTCTCACAAATAAGTTCCATGAATGAGATAATTTTTATATTATATTTAATTGAGTTCAGTTTTTGTTACTCATTTATTGTCTCAAACTCTTTTGTGTTGCCATCTTTTCCACCACTGATTAATTTGTTAATATCGTGAATTGTGTGTTTTCAAACAATGTTACACGTCATGCTTGTAAGACAACTTGCTGCTTTAGTTGTACGAGTACTGTATATATGTGTGTGTGTTCTTTCTCCTGTACATTGTAACAAAAAGGACCTGTTAGTACTCACAAAAATCTCATGTTTAACTGATTAACTGTTAGTTAATCTTGATGAATGTAACTTATGAAAGACAATTTGATAAGAGCGCTCAGATATATTAGACAACGTTTCGTTGCCATCTCGATAACATCATCAGGTCAAACTACTTTCACTCCTTCACTGCATGCTAAAATCTATATGATTTTGTTTGGCCTAGGCCATCATTTTTTTAAGTAGCAGTTTCAACATTTTTAGAAAGTGTCAAGGAAAACTGGAACGTTTAATTTTTGAAATGTTGCTTAAAAATCCGTCCGACTCTGTAAAGTCAAAAGTGTTTATTTCATTTCATTTAGTTTGCAACAGTAAACATTGACATTTTTCATATCTTTTTATTTATTTATTTATTTATTTATTTATTTATTGATGCATACCATTCTTTGTATTCAACTTTGATTTTGTTCTTTTTTCATAGGGTTTGACTTTGTTCCCGCCAACCTGTTGTTATCTTTGATTGTGTCTAGACATAATAGGCGAATAGTTTTTTGAATTTTTTGAATTTATACATTACATGAAAGTACAAAGTTTGACCTGATGATGTTGTCGTGATGACAACGAAACGTTTTCTAATCTTATCTTAGCGTTATTATTAAACTACTAGGTAATAAAATAATTTGCTGACTGTCATTAAAAAATTCCGTTTTGGCTACTCATGCGATTTCTGTTTCTATATATATTGCCCAACACCAGTAAACTCCTTTGAGTTGGTTTATAAATTGCTGAAATCTTGCTCTTTCAGTTTCACCACCGTGTTTTTTGTGTTCCTTCCCATGTCTAGATCCATCTAAGCGTATGCACGGAGCTTATGGCTACCTTGGCTTGCTAACCATTATGGGCTGCAGTATCAAGCTTGGCTTGAACTTGTTGGGTGTGTTGCCTAAGTTCTGATCAAGCACATAGGGAGTGCTGGCGCTATATACCCAATGCCTACACTGCATGTCATTCAGTCAGTTTTTTCTATAACTGTAACGGTAAAAACGTAACCGTTCTTTCAGTTTTCAACCCTTAACCACCTGAGTAATTAAAAGTTCCATACATTAGCTGTTTCTTCTTGAGTTTGAAAGTCAGAATCTTTAATTACTGAATCCACATTTCAAGACAGTTGTATATGAATGGTCTTTTTGTAAAGTGTAAGCTGTAGTTGCAATAACACCAATCATTTCTACTCTTCAAGACAAGCAAAATGAATGGTCATTTTACAGGGTTTCATCAACTGGTTAAAAAGTTAGAATGAATAACACCAATCATTTCTACTCTTCAAGACAAGCAAAATGAATGGTCATTTTACAGGGTTTCATCAACTGATTCAAAAGTTAGAATGAATAACACCAATCGTGTCTACTCTTAATGACAAGCAAAATGAATGGTCACTTTTTAGGGTTTCGATAACTGGTTTGAAATATTTTGACACATCTTTGGTTTATACAAAACTGACTTTTGATGGTTAAGAGTTGAGAGAAAGTTTGGCAGAAACGAAACATGCTGACCTCATGTTGAAGACTGTACTGTACCAGTGTATGTTAATGTAGCTGTTTAGTTTTAGGTTCTCTGTCCTTGATTCAAGTTGTCCCAACAGTAGCCGTATGGCTAGTGTTTCTGTGAAACAGTTGTATGCTTGACAATTAGTGAAACTAAATCTTTTGTACTTGCTGAAAAAGCTCTTTTGAAGATCTTTAAAAGACAGCCATTTATTGTCGTGTAATAAAATGTGAGCAGTATAATTTGTACTTTTTTGTTTTTCGGGTTTTTTTTTTTTGCGATCTTGATCTCGGGATTTCCTTACTGGAGAGTGGAGGTGAACCCAAAACAATACCCTTAGAAGGGTGTATTCTGTAAGGGGGTGACCCAAGGGCTCCCCTTAGGACGATTCGGTGATACACTCTGGGGGATTAAAACAACCCAAAAAATACCCCAAGTAGGATAAAGCCAGATGAAAGCAACAAACCCCAGTCTTCTTTCGGCAGCAGTAAATATTACTTACGAACAGGGTGGCATGTCTACTTTGGAAATAGTTATGAAATTGTTTCGATTCAATTCGGTGCATAACTGGTTGACCCATTACAAAAAAACGACAGAAATTTGGTCATTCCTTGCAGTTAACTACAACAATTTATCAGAAATCAACAACTTGACTCAATGCCACGAAGCAGTTTAGCCATTGTGGTTAACCTGAAATTCGCTCAAAAAAAAGCAGGCCTAAAAAGTGAAAGTGGTTTCAAGAAAAGACATGATTGGTCTGGTTACAACTCCTATACATTGGACTCGAAACCTGTATCGTGCAAGCCAACATCGTTTTGCTGAACTAAGAAGACTAAAGCTGTTAATAATTGTTTAAGACTGAACGTCCTAATCTAGACGGGATTTATCCCGATGTGGCTCGCAAAACCAGAATCCGTATTTGTATTGTCTAAACCCCGAGTCTGAAAATTTGATTCAGCAGATATTCTCAATGGAAAGTACAACAACTCGATTAGTTTTTTTTAACAAATGGATATGACGTTTTATACAGATAATTCTGGGCAAAAATTCGCTAGCAGAACTTGAAGTCTTAGGATACTCGAAAAATTTTCACGAGAGCGTTTGTCGTAAGGTCGGAACCGGCCAAAATCTAAAAATTGTAGTCTTTCAATACTTGGTTGTTGTTATTCAATGACACAGCTCGAACAGTTGCGGTTGATCAACAATGAACCGTATAAATGTAGAGTGTGATAACTATTAATTAACCACGAGATAGTAACAGAAATTGTTGGCAACACTGGTTTTGTGTAGAAGACACTGAAAACTTGTGGCGGTTTTAACCAATACAAGAAAGACAAACTGTCCACGACCTTAGTACCAACCAATCGAAAACGCTTTTGAAAACGCACTGACTATTCGTTTTTATAATCTACCAATCAATATTAGTTTTCTTTTTGCAAAAAGTTATGCAATAATTTAACTGCTCTGCATGCATTGAATGGCGTTCTTCGTCTTTAAACCAAACAAGATGGTGGGACAAAGCACTTGAGATACGCCGCGCAGGATTGGATACTTGTCAAAATCAACTACAAATCAGCAAAACTCCGGTTTGGTTTGTTTTGAAGTCCACGACATCATAAATAATTTAATGATTGAGTTTGCTTTCTCATTTTTCTCAATCAAGTAATTTTGTTGGCAACGCAATCGTTCAACATGGAGAGAAAGCAACTTGCGAGTATAATTCTTCTTCTCGGTTTTGTGGGAGCATTTTGTTTCCGACAAGGTGCGTATGTTTCGTATATTAAGTTAACATAACTCAACGAAGTAGCGTAGCAGGCAAACTTTGAACAAATAGTTTTTCAATTGCGATTTTGATTAGAAAGTATCTTAAAAACATTTCCCAATTTGTGTTCTTTGATATTTTGGTTGATTTTCTTCTGTGTATTGTTTTAACATGTTAAATTAAATCAATCCAGTAAAGCAAATTTTAGACTGCACAATTAAAAATTATTTCAGGACTTAAAAACGACGTAATCACAGCGCAATTAGTGTTGCAAAGGCGAAGTGCTACAAAACTTTAAAGCACAATTACTGTGTTAAACCAAACCAGAAAATAGACACAAACTTGAAATTCATCAAGAAATGACTGCCAATTTTTTTTGCCTCGCGATTTTTATTCCAAGTGTATCTCGTACTCTAAATGTATCAGAATTTTTTTTTAAAATTGTTAAAAACATATCACATTAATCAATTATGTTGTTTGGGATAATTACCTACACATTTGAGATTGAAGAAAACAAATTATCCGACAAAAAATTTAAGCAAATTTCAAAATCTTTTCCAAGCAGAAGTTTTCCATAGTTGTACGAACTTACAAGTAGATTATTCTCGTTAGCAGAAACACTTTTAAAAAAGATTTTCTTATTGAGAAAATTTTCAACTTTTTCTAGATGAATCAGCAAGTTTCGACAAGCCTAGGACACGCCAAAGAAGGTCGGGAATGGTAAGTCTATCGATCGTATACTTTTTTGTTAGGTTCTGTTTTTACATCCCACTATTGTCAAATTTAACGGCGAAATTTTTTTCAAAGCTCTCCATGCAATAAAATTCGTCAATTCCATGACGCATGAATTAACTTCATCCGAAGAATTAAATCTATCCGTCCATCGAAGACGGGATAAAGCGCCTTACAACATCTCGTTTCAGACATCGTGTCAAATCATTGAAATCTCTTAAATCTATCGGACAGCACTTTGTGCCGACTAATCGACAAACTCAATGTAAGTTAAATCTCGACGTATGAATTAGGCCTAAAAACCTTAGCTTTCTATATGAATATGAGGCTGAAAATTGTCCAAAATTTAAGAACATTCGTCGAACATACTGCATAAGGCTGAGGAATGGCGAAAAACTTTAGATTTTGGTACTGCGCAAGATAAAGAATTTTTTCTCGGATAATGTTCATCTGTGCAACTTGGCCTTACATGTTGTTGCATGTACAAGTTTGTTTCAAACCTTTTTGATTTAACATTACACGCTTTTTTTTATAAGAACAACTTTATAAGAACAACAAGGCTCAGTTCGGCCAAAATTTAAGAACAATTTAAGAACAAGCTGAGGCTCGGGGCCGAATTTTTAAAAGTTTTCGGAAAGGTATACACAACAGTTGGTTCGATTTTTTCCGGCTCAGAAATTGAGAGTAGTTAAGCTGTAATGTGTCGCTAATACAGCGGAGTTCTGAGAGAATGAGCAGACGTAACTTGATTTGACCAAGGTAAGAGTTTGAATATGAAACCAATCCTGTGATCGTCTCAGGAAAATGAATCAGGGGATGAATTGATCAAGAATACACTCGCCAAGCAATCCGTTTTCAAATACATGTATTGCAGTTATTTTTTCGATTCAAACCACACATAGAAATAAGAACAATTTAAGAACAATTTGGGGCTCAAATCGCCAAAAAATCGGAAAAATTTACTGGTTCTTATAAAAAAAAGCGTGTATATTTCTTTCATGCTGGTCATGGTAGCGGCCAATTCAATAAAGCATTTCTATGCTTTCGGTTGGTTTGTACCGAGTGGAAAATGACAACTGTACACCCAATACTAACAGTTAGGTTTAAGAAAATTTGAGGCTTAAATCCTCAAAGTATTTAAGAACACTCAGCCTTGGCCAGAAAATAAGACGTTTCTCATAAAAATAGTATATAGCTTACAGTTTCGGTTTTTGGTTATCAGATGGACGAGAATTTTTTAATTTATTTACCGGCTTTACTACTTTTGGGTAGTCGGATAACCCAACAGGTTTTACAACCCAAAGACCTACGGTTGAACGTCCTTATCCGAGAAGACGCAAAGGTCTAACCATTTCGTAGATGTTTGAGCAATTAAAGGCAGCACTTTCTAAGTGAATCGAACCCGGGCCTCCTGCCCGACAGACTGGCGCCTTACCAACTGGGCTAACCAGCAGGCGGCCCTCGTTAGCGAATTTCAGAAAGGAACTTCGCTCTTATGGCCCAACGTTCAAACTTTATCTTTTTTAAGTTTTAAGAAACAGTAGCGGCACTGTGCAAGTTCTCGACCAGTTAAAATTTTACCGGTACCGTACAAACGCACTGCTTTAATCTTTTCTTTCTTCAACTTCTCATTACAAAACTCGCACATTATAAATCATTTCAACATGAGAAAACATAGCAAAATGTATTTGGGGCTGAAAGGCGTAGCCGAGCAAAAATTGTTATTATGAAACTGCACTGCGATTAGTCGAGAGCGCGAGAAAACTATGTCTGTCAGAGAGTACAGAGAAACACTCTTGACGTACATGCGCTGCTTAAGTAAAAGAATTGCGCCCAAAGCGCGGTATTCGATCCAGTCTACTCACGGTAAAGAGACCTCCGTCGTGAGAAAAATTTCCGGTGCTTAAGGTCTTTATTGTCTACCAAGAGGAACTTGCTGCCCTTTTAACCCACTGTCACTGTCTGAACTCTCGATCTCTTACAGAACCCCAAGCTGGACATACACGTGAGCCTCGTGAACATGAGCAGTAACAACGTCACAGCTCCTGGGTAGGTCTGCTCACGTGACCTGATTGTTACCCACAATACATCTGTTCTTCCGGTTCTTTCGTCTTGTTGATGAGTGCTGGAGTAGCTAATTGTAAATTAAGTTGTTCAGTTTATTACCTAATTGTTCAGTAGGATCTGTTCGGGTCGTTATCTAATTGTTAATTGGCAGTTGCTCAGTTCGTTGTCTAATTGTTAATTAGGACCGGTCCAGTTCGTTAATTAGAAGTTGTTCAGTTGTAAAGAACCCCCCCCCCCCCCGACCGATTAGCAAATGCTAACCTTATGTTAAAGTTCCAACATACGCTCAAACCTCATAGAAACTGAGTTAAATTCTAGTTTTGGAATCGACAAGTATTTTCCGTAGAATATCCAAGCAGTAATTTATGAAAACCGCAAATTTTTTCTTAAAAGGATCCTTTGTTGTTTAATTCTATATGTCAATATTACTATCAGCAACTCAAAATTGACAATTCTGTGCGTATTAATAAGGTTAAAGTTCCTATCAAGCTTATTTTTTTAAGTTCCAGATGAAGAGAAGAACCCTTTGATAAAAGTAATTTTTGAAAATAAAACCTTTTCTCGCCGTTCCTTTTACATTCTTAGGAGGCATATGAAGTAGCACGAGGAATAAAGCAGAGACAATCTTTTTTTATCTCAAAAGATTCAGTTACGGCTACAATAGTCACATTGTTATAATTTTTATCAATGCATTATTCCCTTGAAATTGTTTGAAAAAACATTTTGTGACATTTTTTTTAAAAATTTTTTTAAACAAAAACCACTTAACTCACTGCTGCTACGTCACAGGTTACCAGGCTCCGGCCTGCTCGGTCAAAACTTACAAACCAATCTTTTTTTTATTAAAAAGAATACTTAGACGTAGAAGTCTTCTATGGTTATTGGAATTTTGAGTTCACAGATGACAACAGTTTTATTCCATAAAGTAAAAAACTCAGCTTTATAGGGACTACAAGCAATTTATTTTGATCGTCTCAACGGTTTGAGTTTCCTGGGCGCCGCCATTTCGATCTAGATATGCTGCGGTTAAAAACTAAACTAACTTTATTTATCGTCGTTACGCTGGGAGTGGTTGCCCCTTCTCCAAGCCAGTGGGTTTTGTTTAATCGCTCGACGGCTCAGATCTCGGCGTGAAAGTCGGTTTTGTGGAGGGACGAAAACCGGAGAACCCGGAGAAAAACCCTCGGAGTCAGAAGAAGATCGACGTTGCAGCGTCAGATCCTCCTTGTTCATTGAGAGTGGAGACTGGCACTACCACAGTAACACGTCACATTTCAAAATGGCGTCGCCCGGGAAACTCACATCGTGGAAATGATCAATTTTTATTCAAGATATGGACAAAGACCGAACAAGAGTTTTATTCGAAACCAGGAACGTTGAACAGCCGCGGGTCCCTTTAAAGAAGATACTGCTTGAGTTTTAGCTTAACCAAGGGGTATTTGAAGTTTATCAGCCTTTGAACAAACCAGCCCTGGTGTGTTGACTAATTTATGCGTTTTCTAGGTCACACTTTGGTTTATCAGCCGTTATAAAGCACCACGCGGAGTCCATGGCCAACGCGAAGGGAGTTCACGTGCTCTGGATGCTTGCATCATTCATCAAGTACGACAAACTGGTGTCATGGTCGGGCCCAGCCCCCAAGGTCGTCTTTAAAGATGACAGCACTTTGCTCAAGGTTGGCACGGATGATTTGAATATATAATCAACTTCCGCTAACTCGAACTCCCAATAATTCAAACCGAAACTAATTTCTCCTCGTAAACATTTACAATAAATTTACTCTTGGTAATTCGAACTCTCGATAATTCGAATCAAAATTGGTTTTTCCTCGTCAACATTTACAGTAAATTTACCCTCATTAACTCGAGCTCCCAGTGACATGAACCAATTAGATCGATTTCTCTTCTTAAACAATTACAGTTAAATCTTGAATTCCCGAACACCTTTTTGAAAATAACAAACCAGTGACAAAGTTTCTTTAAGAAAGATTATGTTATTAATATTATTCTTTCTATACTGTTATTATTATTTTTATTACTGATAACTATAACCTTTTACGATAAGTCTTAGCTATTTGTAAATCAATACTCATGTTGTAAATCAATATTTTGTCACTAAAATCTTAAATCTAATTACAGTCGGATCTCGATAACTCGAGAAACTGAAAAGCCTTCAAGCTATCGGGAGTTCGAGTTAAGGAGGGTAAATTAATTGCGAATGTTTACGAGGGGAAATCAGTATCGGTTCGAGTTAGGGAGGGTAAATTTATTTTAAATGTTTACGTGGGGAAGTCATTTTTGCTTCGAGTTAGCGAGGGCAAATTTACCGTGAATGTTTAGGAGGGAAAATCAATTTTGGTTCTAGTTATCGGGAGGTTCGTGGTACCGAGGGTAAATTTACCGTAAATGTTTACGAGGGAAAAACAATTTTGGTTCGAGTTATTAGAGGCTCAAGTTAGCGAGAGTCAAAGTTATCAGGAGTTGACTATATTTTTATGTTTTACAAGTTTGATGAGGTGACCTACGGAAGCGAATTGAAGTTTACTTTGAAAGTGACATTTGATCCCGAGAGGACCCTCCCTGCGGGCCTTCGTCACGTGGTCACCCTGACTCGACTGTCCTACTATGACCAATACGAAGAGGACCAATCAGGAAACGCTATTAACAAAGGAACCTTGTTTACAAGCGAACTTGTTCCCACCACTTTTGCAGTCACAATTCCGGGTATGGTTGAGCTCTTGTGCGCTTTAGTTATAAAGTAATCACTTATTTTTGCAATCAGGGTTTACATTTAAGTATAAAGATATTAGACAATGTAGAGTTGAGGGTACCAAAAAAAAAAATCAGTGACGATTAATCGAATCAGATATTTTTGATTTAAAGAACTAGAAAAATAAGGGCTGGATGATAAGGTATAATTAACAATTATTCTCAGAAGTCGAGGTGAATAGTGGTAGAATATTCACCGAGATGCGAGCTGCTCACGCGTCATTTTCGCCACGCTCATTGTTGAAATGATTTTTCCTTAACTCTTTAACCCCTAAGAGTGCCGAAAGATGAGTTTGTAAATTCTCCCAACTTAAGTCCATAGTATTCCTATGAGAAGTTTGGGAGAATTTCTTAATTCATCTTCCAGAGTTTTTGGATGAGTTTGTAAATTCTCCCAACTTAAGTCCATGGTATTCCTTTGAGAAGTTTGGGAGAATTTCTTAATTCATCTTCCAGAGTTTTTGGTGGATGTACAAATTTCATATTCTCAGTACTAACCAGTTTGTTTTCTTTTGTTTACTGTAAGGAGAATTTAGATGTTGACAAATGCCGTAGGGCGTTTTTCTTGAACCGAAGTTTCCATAGATGAGTTCCTTGCTAGTATATACTACAACACTTATTCTATTTCAATTTTGGTAGATAGTACTAGTGACTTAATAATATCTACCTTGTGCCTTCGGTGCTTAGTAGATATTCTGCCACTAACCACCTAAATTGAAATCAGATCAAGTGTTAAATGTTATAATAGAAACCAACTAGCATAATATCACGAATACTGAAATCTGATTGGTTAGCCTATTCACTGCCCGTTGAGTGATAGACAGCGAGAAGCGAAAGTGCCGGTGTTTTTAAACAAAAAAAAACAATGGCGGATTCTTTATACACTTTTTTTCATCAGTTAAAATTCAAAGGTGGTACACTCGAGCTTGATCTGGTTTCTACTAAAACGTTCATTAGAATACTCATCGTTGTCTTCTATGGATCTAATACTCGTCGCATCGCGCCTCGTCGACTATTGACTCATAGAAATCTTAACACCGTAATCTTATTGTTAAATGGGAACTGAACTCTAAAATCAACATTTTCAAATGAAATCCTTCAAGGTGTTGAGAACATATCTAAAATCTTTTTCTTGTGTCGCGCTGATTTCCGAGAAATTCTAGTTTATATGTGCGTGTTTCGGGTCGTTTGGAGTGGGACAAACCTTACTGAGCGTGGGCGCTTGCCGACTTGTCAGCGGTAAACGAAGGTAACGTGTAATGTACGTTATAGGGAGCGAGCGAGCGCGTGAATTGTTGTCATAACCTCGCTTACACTGTCAAGGGTGAAGGTTACAATTTACGTTGTGTGCGGTATCTCACTCCAATGATGAATTTTTTCAGTCAGAGCCAATTCTTATACCCATATCTAACGTCACAGCTCCACTCTCTCTCCACTTAACCCCTATTTCTATGCCAAGTGCCTCGGAAAGCCAGAGGGGTCCCAAAGAATTTTGGAGAAAAAAAGTTTGGTTTGTCTGCAAATAGAAACAATGGTGGAAGCTAGACTGACTTTGACTGACTTCGTAGGTTGTCTGGATGCTCTTGGAATCGAGTCCAAGAAAATCGAAGACTATCAGATCACAGCCTCCTCAAGCTATCCCGACGCCCAGCCGAACGAAGCCCGGCCGCGTGAGTAAATTCAGATAAAGAGAATAGGGGCTATCATGTGCTTGATAGCTCAAATTTTTGTTACAATGAGGGTTACCTCTAAAGAATTTTGATATTTTTTTCCGTTTCTGCCCCTCTCACGCCAATCTAGAGGAAGACGCTTGGTGTGCTTTCGAAACGAACAATGAGCAGTTTATTCAAGTGGACTTCCTCCAGAAGACTAGACTAACGAAGGTAGAGACTTTGGGACGAAAAGGGAAATTCTTCTGGGTGAAGAAATATATTCTTCAGTACAGCAACGATGAGATCACTTGGTACGACTATAAAGAGAACGGTTTCACCAAGGTAGGTATCCGTGGAAACGTGGCGTATTATAGTCCATCGCTTTCCAGTTTATGCGACTCCTTTTGGAGCAAGAAAGGTTGTCTTAAAGTTAACTATGTGATGAATTCGTATTGAACTAATAGGTTTATTTTTTAAATGTTTGCTCTAAAGTTAAGAATGTTACATTGTTTGTTAGTGTCCAGAAGGTGTAGTTGGCATGTAAAGTTGAATAAAAGTTTGAGAAGTGGATTCTTTGGTATCTTGATATTTCTCAGACATGGAGAATGGCATTAGGCCATGGAAAGTCTTGAAAAAGTCGTGGAATTTCATTCCTCATTCTCAGTGTGAACCTTGTTAATATATTTTCCTATTGTTTCCCATTTTAGGAGTTTGTTGGCAACAGTGACCGAACAACACCGGTGTTCTATTGGCTACGTCATCCTGTCGAGGCATACAGCGTGAGGCTGCGACCGCTGGTTTGGGAAAAGCTCATCTGCTTGCGGTTTGAACTGTACGGGTGTTATATGGAAGGAACTGCAGGTCTGAACCGCCCGAATCCATTTTTTTATCACCCCAACCCATTTAATTATTATTTACCGGTGTCATCTTCATATAGTCATGGTCATTGTCATCGTCGTTGTCATCATAATCTTCGTTGTCATCGTCATCCTCGTTGTAATCATTATCATTGTTGTCATCGTTATCATCGTTGTCATCATTACCGTCGTTGTCGGTAACGTTTTCATCGTCATTCTCGTTGTCATCATCATAGTTGTCATCGTAACCATAATTGTCATCGTAATCATCGTTTTAATAGTAATCATTGTAGTCGTCGTTTTCTTCCTTGCCAGCGTAATCATCAATGTCATCGTCATTGTATTAACTCACACTTGCGGGAGATTGAGATTGAGGGTTGTAGCTGTGACCCAAAGCTGTTAAAGATTTATAACCAGCTTTCTGTCCTACAACGTTTAGTCATTTATGATTAATCTTACTGAATGGATGAACCGTCATCAGAAAAACAATAGATGCAGTATGGGCAGCGCAAAACACTTACATGGAGCAACGTTTGTTCCTAGGTAACTGTATCAAACCTTTGGGCCTCGAGTCGGGCTATATCCAACCGGAAGCGCTGTCTCACAGTATTGATAACCCATATTTTAGTTCCAATCCCGACAACGTTCGCCTCAACAAAGCAGTCCGGGTGTTTCCCTTTGGATGGCAGGCCAGACTGGGGAAACTGGATCACATTCAAGTGGACCTGGGCACTACTCACAAAGTCTCGAGGATAGCTACTCAAGGGGCCTGGGCTGTGGGAGGTTACTCAGCTTTTTTTGTAAATGCGTTCGAGCTGAAGTACAGTAACAACACGCTGGACTGGTTTGATTACAAGGAAAAAGGATCGCCAAAGGTAAACAAGCGATTCTATTTAACAACTAGAATACGAGCTCGCAAAATCTATCATAGCTGCCTTTGTTTTGCCTTGAAATGTTTTGTCAATTAGAAGCTGTAAGTCGTCTTTAGATAGGACTGAAAATCCAGAAGTGCTCATGTAGTCGCCATGTTGGATTTCACAGACGCTATCCATCACCTGATAGACAGCAAGTAGTGAACCAATCAGATTGTAGTAATCGTGATAGATAGTGATCTGATTTATACTAATTTGTAATAGAAAATATTATTTAATTTTGATTTTAAAATACAGATTATAAAAAGGCTTAAAATGTTCAAAAGTAAATCTGTGCGCATTAACGAACGTCAAGACAGTACTAAATTATCCGAACCAGCGAAACCTTTTAAATTTCCAGAACGACTTTTTACATGGCATGTACATATTAATAATGTCTGCACGACAATGGAGAAAACGGGAGATCGTAGAAGCTATGTTCATAGCAGCCAATAGTCCCACGTTAAGAGGTTCGCGAGTTCGAGCCCTGGTCAGACCATTGTGTTTTGTCCTTCAACAAGACACTTTACCTGACTTTGTTCCAGTCGACTCAGCTGTATAACTGAGTACCAGTTCTGTTGGGAGCTAACCTGCGATGGATAAGTGTCCTGTACAGGGGGGAGCAAAGACTCTTAACATCCGCTTAATACTGTGAGCCAGTTAGGCATGAGCAAGGAGTTTTGTGGCCAAACAAAACCCTTATATCGACATTTTAATCGAAAACGTTTGGATTTTAACTTTTAAACTTTTAGCCTTTAATTTTGTATTTTTAAAATCATTTTATAGCGACCTCATGGTTTTGTGTGTGATGTTATAATAGAAGAAGTGATTTTGAATTTGATGTTCCAGACTCTGAAAGGACCAAAGGATAACTACGAGGCAAAGTATCCCGTAGTAACAAAGCTGGCTGAGCCGGTGGTTGCTCGCTACATCCGGGTCATACCAACTGGTGCTCCTTCGTTGAAGATCATGCGCCTGGAACTGTACGGCTGCTTTGTGGAGCCAAGGCCACAGTACGGCGGTAGGAGAAAACAGCGCTTGTTTCTTTCTTTCCTTCCTTCTTCCTTTCTTTCTTCCCTCCTTCCTTTCTATTCCAGTCCCGTTTCTATTTCATCATTTGCTCATTTATTTATCTTTAGTTTTCTGTCTTTCTTTACATTGTTGGTGGTTTCCTCGGCTTTGCTGATCCCACACGAAAATTTGTTTCCTTCCTTCCTTCCTTCCTTCCTTTCATCTTTCTTTCTTCCTTCCTTCGTCCTTCCTTTTTTCCTTTTTTTTCCGATTTCAAATTGTTGGTTTTTTCAATAGTGCGTAAATATATAGATACATAAAAACGCCAAATAGGTTAAAATATCAAAAATGGTATAAAAGTTAAATGGTAGTTTAAAACAAACGTTTTCGACTTATAAAGTCATCTTCAGGTAAATGAACTGTTCATATGTGTAAAAGCTGTTTACAAACTTATGAGTTTTTATTTGTGCCTTGATTTGCAATGTGATCTTAAATAAGTTAATTCTATGCTTGTATAGGTGTGTCGGAATACGCAAGGCGTTCTTTCCTCTTCGATCCAACAAGTCAGCGGCTTTTCGTGTGTATGTACACCGAGCAAAGGTGAGAAAAGCTTTTGTTTTCTTAGTTATCACATTTCTGGATGTTCAGTACTAAATGACACTTTTGTTGTTTCCTTCTCCGTCATGAGGTTGGCTAGCAGCTGCTTCTCAACAGGGGATGGCAAGAACTGGACAGGTAAGCCAATCTTGTTCCCAGGGCTTTTTTTCGCCTGCCCGCCCTTTCCTCGGAGAAAAGCCCTGGTAACCAGTTGCAGTTGAGCAAGTCCTTACATTTCCAATACACGCTTTTTTAATAAGAACCAGTGCTTTTCGCTGTTCTTTTAAAGGTCTTTTGGTTGTGTTTGTAAATTCTCCCAACTAGAATACATACATTTCGTTGAACAAGTTTGGGAGAATTTTACTTTTCATCTACAGTAGTTTGCTTTGCATGATCAACTCTCATTTTCTCATTACAGTGCAATATCGTATAAAGAACCAGATAGTTTAACGAAGTCCCCTTTTATGAGTTTGTACGGGTAAAATCCCCAATATAATGAACGAACGAAAACCCCGGTACGGCATACGGAACCAAATTTTGGGTCCCGAGGCCACATTTAACCCAAGACTTAAGAATTACATACATAAACTGCACATGCTGATGAAATAACAACAAAGAAAAACAAACAAACAAAACAGTTACTATTCACCAGCAGAATTCCCAAACTGTGCTATTCTACATGTTTAGGTATAACGAAGTTCACTAGGCAAGTAAAGTATTTTGACATATATACTGCAGCGGAAATTTCCAAATTTGTTCTTTGTCTCAATCGCGTGCAAAATACGTTATTCAGAAGCATTTCACAGTTGGAAAAAGAACACTTTCTATTAATTAATTTACGCAGGACGTTTTGAGATTAAGTAGTTAACGCGACTAGTTTTTGCCTTTGTCCTCCTTATGGATGAGATTTCTAAATCTTTAGCCTTCGAGTAGAACATGTAAACTGCTGCAGGCAGTTGTCAAAGTGCAGTATAACAAAATTTTTGGTGTTTTTTTGGAACTTCGTTGTGTTTGGGTTACTTTTGTTACGAACCTCCGAAGTAAATTGTCCGCTCCATTGGCACTACTTCGCTATATCGGGGTTACCAATAGATTCTTTGCATTTAGAAGCCACGTGACCACACCAACCTTGATTTAGTTAGCTATAATAAAATGATCTTCAGAAACGGAAAGAATAGATGGCAGGGTTTCAAGTCTCGGCGGTTAGTACTTCAAAAATAACAGAAAATATAAAATCCAATTTTTCTAAGTAAATGTTTGTGAAAATGGTACTGAAGAGAACAAGTTTGGCCAGCCATGCAAATTCTAAGAAAATATCCGATTTTCTGTTGCTCACCATTTCTTACATAATTGAAAATGCCTTTTATTAATATTAACCTGCTCGTTCCATTTCTCGATACATATTTGTCCTTGCTTCTTGATTTAAAGTAGATGTGGTCACGTGACCCCTAGCTGCAAAGAGCCTATTTGTATGTGTTATGTAAAGAGAACTTATATTTCATCAGCTATCGAGTCGTCCATTAGCAGTGTCTTTGCTGCCAGCACGGACCTGGAACTGTTCGGACTCGACCGTCTGATGAATTTCTATCGAAGTCGTGACGCTGGGTTGTCCTGGGTTCTAGTCAGCTCTAAGCACTTCCATGACGTCAGGAAAGAGAGGAACCTAACCATGTCGAGACCAGTCCCCGAGAATCTGGCATCCGGCTCACCAACCGAGGCACTTAGCATCCAGGCTCCCAGCGGAGACAAATGGGGAGGTCTGGTCATTAATTATTTCATCTGAGTTTGCTGGGTAAAGTGGTGACATACTTGTTGACTTAAATCTTGAGTTTTATTTTCTTCATAGTTTCTGGAAGTGGTATACATCTGAAGCGATCTGGACAGACTTCCTGGGAGACCATTGCTGCCTGGAAATGTTGTGGTTTCTAAGTTAAAAGCTAAAAGAGACCGGCTTTAGCTTCAACAACGAGAACGAGTAAGAGTTTTTCCAATTCATCATACTGCCTGTGTAAGGAAATCACACCATCTCGTTGTGTTTTCGAAATCTCGTCCTCGTTGTCTTGAAAACTACGAGATTTTTGCAACACAACGAAATGGAGTAATTATTTTGCACACGCAGCATGACGAGTTGAGAAACTCGAACTCGTTGTCGATGCTAGAACTCCCTAATAACATAGCAGACAAACTATGGACAGGCTTCGGCCCTTGTAATTGCCCTTCGTTTGAAATTTCACATGGGTAGTTACAAGGTATCCATGGCAACTATCTTAACACGCGGGCAACAATTAAGAGGTTTTGCCTAAAAAACAACTTTCCACGCACGCGAAGTCTTGAAAAACCAAAAAAGGAAAATGAGAATTTGTCTGCTATATTATTAAAAGGTAACCGAATGAGTCCTCGTCAAATTTCAAAGAAAATCACGTTTCTTTCGGTCTAATCCTGTACCCATCCTGCGGTTATGTAATGAAGTCGAATTGAGGCCAAATGACGCTTGATTTCTTTCGAAATTTGACTCAGTCTTATTTGACAAACTATAATAAGCGCATTTCTACATATAGTTTCTGGCTACAGTTTTAGTGCTTTCAGTTAACTTCTCTCTTTCAGTCAGACCAATGGGAGACACTATTGTGATTAAAGTAAAATTAAAGTGAAATTTAGTACTTTTAAGTCAATTTAAGTTTTTAGTTTAGCATAATGTGTTTTACGTAACGGTTCTATTTTTTCCGTTATATGTATTCACTTTGGTTGTACTCTGATATTCATCAATCTGAACCATGCTTACAATTTAGACAGCTGCCGTTTTGGCACGAACTAAGCATTGAGTATTATTGCTTGCATGTTTGTAACGGGGAGAGAGAGGGTGTTATATGAATAGTCAGATGCTATCGCTTAGTTTACTTATCGAGTTGAGTTACAGTAAAAACCCGAGTAAGAACCTTCTGGCAGAATTTTGCCATTTTAACTCCCCAAAATAAATTATTTGGCAAGCACATTTCAACAGGTTCTTATATGTGGGGTTGCTTTACAGCAAAAACTCTGTTACCTCAAATCACACACATGTATATGTAACACAAACTGTATTTACAAAACAAATACAAAATCCCTCTTTACAAAAGGGCGATCTCATTACTGCCAGTAGCTTAAATTAGAAAATATATATATGTTAGATTGTTGAAGGGCTACATCTCATATTCATTGTTTTGTTTTTCTTTTTGCCGACTTTTGGCCTTTCAAAAGATATGAAAAAATTGCTTAAAAAGAAGGACGAAAAAAGTTTTTACTTTTTTTATGGTAGTAAACAACTTTTAGAAGCCAAGAGCTAAACTAAGAGTCTGCCTAGCCTGAACTGCGAACAACTATACTCCAAAATATGGGAATCAGCATGTTTTGCCAAACCTTGACAAATGTATAGGTTCTTATATGCGGGTTTTTACTGTATTGGTTAGATAGTTTCGTTTAAGCCGTTTGTTTGGAGCGACTGATAAATTCGGAACCAAAGTTAACCAGTGTTTTGTATATAGGCGAGTTTTTGTTTACATTTTTTGCCTCATTAGCAAACATAATCTTCTTTCTAATTCAGCTACAGAAACAAAGCTTCTGAATAAAGAAATGTTTCTGCAGAACAAATTTTCTCTAGAAATATGCGATTGTTTTGCTGACTAATCCTTCGATGATAAGGTTTTAAAAAATTGAAAATTTTACCAAGAATGTATGGATAATTTTCGTTCCTGCCTCCTGCTGTTTTGCATTTTTTAGTGGTAATTTCTTCTTCGAAACTCTATTCATAGAACCGAAATTCGGTCACACAAAGTTCGGTTTTAAAGTCAGTTGTTGCTTATCTCTGTTTTTTCTATGACTTAAGTTGTATGCTAATGCAGCAGAATATAAACAATGACGTGAGCTGAAACTCGGCTGTGTCTTAGTCGATAGGTAATACCCGGGCCGCAAGGGGTTGTGGGATTGGATATCTAAAACAAAATGGCGAACTACCGTTTGAGGTGAAAACGGCTGAAAGTCGTTTAATATAACTCGTCAAAATGTCAATTTTCAGAGCAAATATCAATACTCACGTTAGAAATCAATGCGAATGTTTTAAGCAGAAAGAGTGAAATGTGCAAAGGGGCCGTCTTTGCTATCATTTCTACGACGCACTCTAGATGCATCGTTGTTTAGTTTTATAGTTGAATTGTACCTTTCAGAGTCTGAAACACAAGCGAACAGTATTGACATGGCTGACAGCTGGCGTATTTAAAATCGTGCATGCCTATGCTTACAGTGAAATGCCTGCCGGCTGAACTCCCAAAACAATTTGTCGCCTTATTCGCATGTATGACCACTCCCATAGCCCTTTTGCGCCCTGGATATTATCTTTTAACTATTGATTATGTCGAAAATTCAACTGTTTTTTAAACAGGTGTATATTGTTCGTTTGGAGCAGCAGTTCCAGTTGTGCCGTAGGGTGGTGAATTGTTTGAAGTTTCAGGGGGGTTGTGGTGAAGACACCTAATAAAGTATTGTTGTATCTGCCTTATCTTAGTTGTTGAGTTGCTGCACAAGAGTTGGATACTACAGTTCAAAAATGAATCATAAAGGGTATAGCGAGCATTTCCAAATTAGTAGCAATTTGCGCTTGAACTACTCCTCTCACTTTACATAGTTACATACACAGACACACCCACCCACGCACGCACGCAAATGCGCGTAACAATTTAACTCTGGACAGTTTTGCGGGCAATCAGTTCGCTTTCTGCCACAAGCACGCAGAGACACACACGCGTGCGTGAGTACACACACATGTATTAACAAGCGTTAGCAAGCACGTACACACACGCACACACACACATGCATGCTAACAGTATTGCTGAAGTCAAGGGCAAAAAAAGAATTATATGTCTACTTAAACTACCTTTTAACCGTCTTGTAGCCGTCTTGTAGCAGTCGACGCGAGGTCTTCTTGACTGAAATGCGTGTGATTGACTCACGAAATAACTCGGTTCAAGGTTCCCGTCAAATTGCCCGTGTTTATTAGTTAATACATGCACTCTCCTTGCTCACTGGCGGTAATCCGCTTACAAACACACTGAAAAAGTAGCTACGTACCGCTGATATCAGCTGTAGCTACAAAAATAAACGAAATATGCGGCAAACTTCAACAGAACCACGCCGAAAGTAACTAAATGAGCACGGCTTCCGAAGATGAGCCAAGTCAGAAAATTTGGGAGGAGCGCGGGGTATTCGAGAGTTGTTCTGGATTTTAGGTCAAACGGGACGGACTTATATTGGTATATCGTCAGGATCATGCCTCAAGAACCCCCTAGCAAAAAGCACTTTCGACGTTTTTAAAAACAGAAATTTTAATAATATTTAGGGGGTCGCAAGTTTCTTTTTAAATGAACAAAGAATTCGCTTAATTCATGCGTTTCTTTAGAAACATTTAAAAATCCGTCCGTCGAGCACCACTTTTCAAGGAAGCCCCCGTCCCCCTCCTCCCCCCCCTCCGGAAGACGACACAGCGAGTTTTATTGATCTTTATTATGATTAAGGGCAAAAAAATCCAAACTTCAGAGACTCCATACATTCTCTAATAAAACTGTGCGAATATTGAGCTTTCCCCATACATTTTCTAGTAAATCTATACGAATTTTGAGCTTGGGCTGCCTGTAGTTTGAACAGGACCAATGTTTCTAAATCTGTCACACCCTCATTGGCTAGCTCGATCTTGGCCATTACGTCACTGTATTGTTACCAACCTTTGTTACCGTTAGGCTAATATCGGAAAACAGTTTCATGTAAATGTTTTATGTTTGATTATTTCACACAATCTATAAGTAAAGCGTATTGAGGTTTTTTCTGGCATGCAACAACCTAGTACGTACGGCTCTGTGATCTGTCGTCTCGCTCGCTCGCGCGTTGGCAAAGTATTTGTTAAAGTCTGAGAAATGTGGAACTACTGGTGGTAAGCAGAAGTAGATAAGAGGGGGTAATATAACGTAGAATGGAAAGTGGAAATAAAAGAACGAAACTGAAAGAATGGACTTTTTTCCTAGCTGTTCTTTCTTTCGTTCACTGATGGCCGCACATATAGTTTTTCACTTAACTTCTGCTCTTTTTATGGTGGACCAAATCACTTCGCTAAGACCTAGCACTGGTATTGTCTTGTGGTTAAATTCAAAACACTATCTTTCTGTTAACTGGAATATTGAATTTAGTATAAGTCACACCTGCATTGTTACTTGAAAATTAAAGATACAAGACTAAGCAATTCATTTCAAAGGATCCAGGCGACTGAGAAACAAATTTTCAACGAACTAATTTTGGTAGGTTTGTCTCTTATTCTTCTTTGGAATTGTGTTAATTTGTGGTAGCCATCTTATCTTCACCGTGTTAAACAGGGTCAAATTTTGAAAATGGTGGAAACTCGGCTATCTATTATCAACTTACATGCTGGTGTAAACTTGAATTACGATTTGCACCGATCTGAAAAGGAAGTGAATTTTAGAAATAGCAAAATGATCAGAACGAGGGGCAAACGACTCAAGCCAACAAGAAAAGAACAGGCCACAATTGTCAATACTCAGTTTATTGTAGTTCTGTATCTATATAGAGCTTTTGTATTCTAAAGAAGGTTCATTTCTCTTAGGGGGCGTCCAAAACTGATTTGGCACCGCTAGCATTTAGTTTTGCCTAAACTATTTGCTTTTTGAGAGAAGGTTGTTCCCATTGGATTTGAAGAGCTTCTTTGAATTTGAGTTGAAATACAGAGGGAGCAGAGTCGAGAATGGTGAAATTGTTCTCAGTGCTGGTTAATAATTAATTTTCTTTTGCTCAATCTATATTTAGCTAGCAGGAATTTTAAGGATTGTTACGATAGTTGTACTTACCTTAGTCAATTACCGCAGCTAGTCTTTATAAAGACATTGTATGTAAATCTACAACTGTTACAACTGAAGATGCTCAGAGACATGAACGAAACATGTCGTGCAAACTAAAAAATGTTGTTCTTTAACTTTAAATGTTTAACTAGTCTGCTTCTTTTACATTCTTTAGAGCAAACAATATAGACATCTTATTTCTTTGCAGGATTACGTGTGGCAAACCGTTCTTAAGATGGCAACTACCGGCTTCTTTGGACCTATAGGATGGAAAGCGATATTAGTCTATCTGAGTATGTATACTGGTTTCGTTTTAGACGAAATTCATTCTTTGTAGGGATACAATGCATTAGTTGTTTTCGCGTTCAGGTGTAGTCGTTTAGACTATTCTTTAAAGGGTTCGTCTGATGCTGTTGGACAATAGAGACCCTGAGTAACAAGGACGGACAAGGTCGACGACGACGGCAGAAAACAATGTTGAATATAATAACAGAACTGGAAAAGGTGTGCGCATGTGCAAATGACCTGCGGTATGGAACGTGGGCGCGTCTGGCGGGTTATTCAAATCGCGACCTTTGAGTGAAAAGCACAAGAGGTAAACAAACCATGGAGGATAAGCTAGCTTTTTGACGGATAATAATTCTTATATTTTCTTACCTAGGAAAAGTCAAAATAGATTGAAACTCGGAGTGTAGAACTTTTTTTCGAGTTGTAAAAAATATTTATACCGTTTTAACGAAGACGCGTCCAGTTAACGCATCTCAATGTAGAGCCGCTTGCAATTATTGCATCGTTCTGGTATTTTTGTTGGTTTTTCCGGTATGAATATGTAGTCTGGAAGAACGTGGTTGTTTTAAAGTAAGAAAAACGAGGTTGGCAGTCACCTTCAAGGCGGATGGCGCTACGATCTCGATGAAAAGTGAGCGCCTCGCAGGCAGCACGCATGTTAACCAGCTCCAACTAATTCATTCTTTACTTAGATTTTTTTGTCAAATGCGCTATCAATTTTAGTCACAAAACCATTCAAGGCCTTCAGAAGACCAGTATTGAGTGATTATGGCAATAACGTACACAAGAGCAGCCTTAAATACCCTTTCCCGGTGCGCCATGGCAAAGTCACTCAGCCAAGAGCTGTGGAGCAAGCTAACAAAGTTAAACATATCGCGTTTTCCACTAACACGCCGGGGCAAGCGAGCAGGACAACGGAAACAAAGGCCTATTCCGGTCATCGTCAGAAGAAGCGAAAGAAATATTGACTTTTCCAGTTTTACATGTTCTCCAATGGTTTCGAACTTCATCATATTCAAAGAACTTCATTTGCATAAACTAACCAAGAACCAATTAAATATTCAAGTTCGCACCTCCTCCGTTTGCAAGACCAAACTAAATATTCAAGTTCGTACCTCCTCCGTTTGCAAGACCAACAACATCGAAGTTGATTGTTCGCAAAAAAGTGAAACACCTAGTAAAGTTCCAAACCTTTTGGTCGCAAACGTTATGTCTCTTGTCCCAAAGTTGATGAAGTACGGGAAATTATTTTCCGATGTGACCGATGGAGCTGTCGACATACCTGATTTCGCCGTGTTGCGCCAAGGTAGGAAAAGAGAGTCGTATGAAGGTGTGTGCGCATACATTAAAGAGGGCTACTGCAGATATAAACGTCTCAAAGAGCTGAAATGCTGTGACGAGCATGAGTGTTTATGGCTTCATTTAAGACCAACTCGTCTCCCCCGAGGGTTCTCGTGCATTATTGCTGCAGTAATTTACCATCCACCAAGGTCGGACGACAGATCAACTCAGGAGCACTTATTTCAATCCCTCACCCTGGCGGAATCAAAGTATCCTAACTGTGGAATCCTGGTAACAGGTGATTTTAATCGCTTGGGTATCAGTGGCCTGTTGAGGCACTTCCGCCTCAAACAAATCGTGAAAGTGCATACTCGGAAGGATGCCATCCTCGATCTTATACTGACGAATATGCATGAATACTACTCTCCTCCACAGTCTTTTGCGCCATTTGGGTTGTCTGATCATAATGTCGCGGTGGCAACTCCACTACAGGGGAAACGCATCAACAACACCAAGAAGACCATAACAAAGCGAGACCTAAGGGCCAGCTCTAAAGCTTCAATGGGGAGATTTTTGAACCGCATCGATTGGCCAATGTTGTTCGTTCCACTCGGGGGGTGCGAGGAGATGTGGAATACCTTTACCGAGGCAATGCGCACTGATCTTGACATCTTAATGCCAGAGAAAAAATATCGTATTTGTACTGCCGACGCCCCATGGATGACTCAGAGAGTGAAAACCCTTATCCTGAAGAGACAAAAGGCCTTTACTATGCATGGGCCCAAGTCTACTAATTTCAAGTTCTTTTATAAGAAACCTCGTTAACAGGGAGAGGAAAACGTGTCGAAGCCGCTTTTATGAATCAAAGGTTCAACAGCTAAAGGGCGAAAACCCTAAGAAATGGTGGGACGAGGTTAAGCGACTAAGTGGCGCCAAGTCAAGAAACGGTGACCTAATTAACATAATAAACGTTGACCGTTTTTCAAGTCTCTCTGGACCAGACCAAGCCAATGCCATCAACTTGGCATTTCTCGAGCCTCTCGAAGTCTATAAGTTACATGAGCCTCTTGCCCGCATCCCCCTGGAGGACAAGCCCAAATTTTTAAGCGTCAACGAAGAACGTGTCCAGAAGGTCTTGGCGAATCTCAATCAAAGTAGAGCAACCGGGCCAGACAACGTGTCGAATTGGTTTTTGAAAGAGTATTCAGACATTCTGGCCTCCCCAATCACGCAAATTCTCAATGCATCATACCGAGAGCAGCGGTTGCCCACCATCTGAAAGATGGCCGATGTTTCCCCTCTTCCAAAGAAGAAGCCCGTGCTCAATTTGAAAAAGGACCTGAGGCCAATCTCACTTACACCTTGTGTCTCAAGGGTAGTAGAGGAATTCGTGGTGGAGGATGTTGTCAAACCAGCTGTTTTTGACGTAATTCATGGAGACCAGTACGGGTCATCTACCCATGTCATCTACCACCATGGCCCTGATAAGCATGCTCCATGCGTGGTCCGTTGGGACGGACAGAAATGGGGCGACAGTGAGAACCATGTTATTTGACTATAGAAAGGCACTTGATTTTATTGACCTCAGTATTTTAATTGATAAGCTATGCAAATTAGATATACCCCGTAGTATTGTAAATTGGATCACAGATTTCCTTTCCGATAGATTCCAACGCATTAAGTTAGCCGAGGGCTGCTTTTCCGAGTGGGGTCCAGTTCCCTCTGGGGTACCACGAGGTACGAAATTGGGCCCGTGGTTATTTGTTTTGATGATCGATGATTTAGATATCAAATCACCACTTTTATGGATATTTGTTGACGATACGACCGCCTCCGAGGTAATCCAAAAGGGAAATGCTAGCAACGCCCAGGGTATAACTGATAGATTAATCGAATGGTCCCGTAAGAACAGGGTAGCTCTAAACCCAGATAAATGTAAAGAATTGAGAATGTCGTTTTCCCGGAACCCTGAGGCCTTTGACTCAGTGTCCATTGATGGTAATGAAATTGAAGTGGTTAACTGTGCCAAGCTACTAGGCTTAACTATAAGCAACAACTTATCCTGGAACACCCATGTAGATGAAGTAGTTAAGAAAGCTAGCAAAAAATTATATTTTCTTGTACAGCTGAAACGGGCTCGACTACCTCCTTCAGACCTAGTTCTTTTTTATCTTTCGTGTGTTCGATCTACAGTAGACTACGGAGTTCCGGCTTTTTACAACGCGCTTCCACAGTAGCTTAGGAATGAGCTCATACGTGTCGAAAAAAGGGCACTGTCAATAATTTTGCCCAACAAGAGGTACAACAAAGCCTGCGAAGTTTTAGGAATAACGCCAATAACTGAACACCATAGTCAGCTATGTAGTAAACTGTTTGACGCCATAGTAACCAACCACAAGCTACATGGTTTATTGCCACAGAAAAACACTGCTAGATGCAATTTTTGAAACAATCGTGCCTTTTTTTACCGCGTGCTCACACCAACAGGGCAAATAATACGTTCATACTTGCTATGTCTCGGCAATTCATAGCATCTTCTCAAAAGTCATAGATTATTTCTTGTTTTTCAGTATAAGGATGAAGAAGTTTCACAAAGTTTAATCTTTTTACTATTGATATGATTCAACATAGATTTATCAACAATTGTAATTACCATAGATTATTATAGACAAGGATGAAGAAGTTTTACAAATTTTAATCTTTTTACTATTAAGATGTTTCAACATAGATTTACCAAAAATTGTAATTACCATAGATTATTATAGACAATTTATATTTTGTAAAAGTTACTTAATTCAGCCTTCGGGCTGCGATGTAATTTTAAATAAACCATCCATCCTTTTTATCCATCCATCTGAATTGAAGTATAATTTATAAATAATATATAAATTAGTAGTAAATATGAAACGTTTGTGTAGTATTGTGTTTTACAAAGTTAGATGCTCAATTCGCTGACATGTAAGCGCAAACTAATGTACATCATCATATTTATTTGCCTGTTTTAGCCGGAGAGCAGCGAGGGGCGTTCTTTACCCGCGCTCAAAGTTTTTGGCGGGAGCTGTGCGTCCGGGGCGATGACAGTGTTTCGGTGTTTTTGTTTTAAAACATGTAGCTGTAAAATGGGATGGCGCAGTCAATTTCCTATAGATTATTTCTGCAAGAGTTGGAACAGAAATCCTTCCCCTTTTCGTTATCTTGCATTGTTCGCTGAATAAAGCCGGAATAGTTACGTTACGTGTGTCACAACTGTCGAATCTTGTCCCGCCAGGCCGTGAAAACCCGGCTGTATGCCTTTACACGTACTAAAGTTGTCACAGCTTGCCGGGTGCCCCGGCTTGCCGAGATGGGAAACTCAGCCGGCAAACCTGAATAGTCCGCCTACATGTAAACGAAAAGGCAAAATACAATAGAGACGGCAAATTAAACCCGGCTAGCTGAGATATCTTGGCTTGCCGGGACACCTCGCGCCATGCCGTAAAGAGGCCCTAAAACTCAGTTATGTCAGGTATGAATGCTTTTTTTCGCACACATGAGCTGGAATTTAAGCAATAACTTTTTAAAACAAAATATTTTGTGAATGTAGAAACAATTCAAAAGTTGTAAGATGGTTCCATTTAATGAGGTTTTCAGCTTAAAAACGGCCACAAAGGTTTAAATAGAAAAATTTCAAAGAAGAAACTACTTTTGCTTTGTTTTGCATAAACTAGTACTTTATCGACCGATTATGTCTTTTAAATGTGCTCTCTTACTGAAATCATAATCCGTTTCACTTGTTCCAGGTCTGATCAAAGTCTCAACTGCTGAACGTAAGTTAACGTTACGATTTTCCTGTTTTTTTTTGTCTTCCTTCATATAGATTATATGCACTCGCCATCTAAAAATACAAAGTAATTCTACCGGGGGTACTCCCTATATTGGGATGGTAGGTATGACCGTCGTCTTTTTAGGGATTAAAATTGCCAGTCCGGTACTTTTAGGGGCTGTAAAAAGAAATCCTGGAGAAATCCTAGAAAACCTAGAGCCTGGTGTTTTTTAGAGTTGAAAAACTTGAAGCTATTGGACTACTTGCAGTGTTTTAGCAAACGTGCGTACTGAACAAGAAGTAAATTAAGTTAAGACAAAAGTCCTTTGGCGAACGTTCAATTACGTGCGCGCCTTTATTTACCTGCTTATCACGCAACATGAGGGGAGTTAAGTTTTAGATTTCGATTGGTTTTTTTTAATGTAATTTTAAAGCCGAGAGGTATTTTTAGGGTGGAAAACTTTTATCTCTTGGTATCTTGGTGACTTTTCTGACGGTCATCCCTACCCTTTTGACCCCGAAGTAGCACCCCCCCCCAAAGGTAAATCTATCAATAAGTTTCGACCATTGCCGTGGTGTTCGCAAACTCTTGTCGCGATGTTGACAATTTTTTTCCGTAAGATTTTGGGAAACGTGTTTTCAAACTTTTGCCATAACACTCGTGGTCCACCGCATTAGCTGGATAGCAAGGCAAAGAGCATAAATAATCGCTGACAGTTCCCAGCTTCAGAGGCCGCCATGTTTTTCTAAGTGGGCCTCAAGTAGGAAAGGGCCAAGAGAACGAGGTCGGACTGGCAGTTGGTTACTTTAATTAACTCGATTTTGTCTCTCGTCCAAAAAAAAATAAAAAGACGAACCCTTTGCTCTACTATATTTTAGTCTAATTTCTCAAAATCATGCAATTCTGTTATAAACAGCATAGAATCATGTCAGTATGGGATTTGTAGCATGTTTTTAAAGCAATTCGGGTGTTTAATAGAGATCACAGATAGAAACTACTAATCATGTGAATATCTAAATTCAATAGAAAACGG